>JAPXFQ010000178.1:0-306227 GCA_028564705.1 Apricaphanius iberus | reverse complement strand
ACCACTGGTTAAACGCATCTAGACACTGAGGGCCCGGGGGGGGAGATGGGGGTACCCGGCAGTATTCCCATGTCCCCTCCCCTCTGTTTTAAGTGCACATTAAAACAACACGCAACAACACCACATTGAGCTGGGGGAGAGAGGCTGGGGGGTCTTTCCACACCCCTGTTCGTTGGACCATCAGGGGTCGGAGCCCGGATAGAACATCACGCCGTCTGGTCGGGGTCCTGGGCTGGTTGGCTGCTCTTGCCGGTGTGGGGCCTTGGCGGTCTACTTGTCCCCGTCCTGGTGGGCAAAGGGGTCTGTCTCCTGGGTGCAGGGGCAGGGTTCTCTACTGGGGTGTCTGTCCCTGGGCCTGGGAGTATGGAGTATAGTGTACGTATGGGGGGTATGAATGAGGGTATAGCGTCCTTTTTACGTATGTCCTGTATTTGTAAGAATGTGTACACAAGAAAGGGAGGGTACGTATGAGTGTCTCTGTCTGTCTATGTCTACCTGTCAGGTTGGGTGTTTGGCTGCTCTCTGGCCTGAGCATTTTCTTCCCTCCCCGTCACTCCCCGTCGGTGATGGTTGCTCCTGCCCGCTGGTTGATGATGACTCTCGATGCCTGGGGCTGGGGGTCCCGGTTGCGGCCCGGCTCGGTCCTGGTGCATGTCGGGCGGGTCCTGGGTGGTTCGGTGTGTCGGGCGGCCGCTGTTTCGGGCCGATGTCCTCCTTGGATTGACTGGGGCACCTCTTATGGGGGTGCCGGGTTTGTATAATAGGTTGGTGCCGTCGGTGGATCGGTGGGGACCGTGCCTGGCGCCCAATCCTCCTGCCGGTTCCAGGACTTCAGCTGGCTGGTCTGTTCGCCTGGTGGGGCTGTCCGGCATTGGCTGGGCCCCTGATCTTGGCGCCCCACGTGGGGCGGGATCTGGACCCTAGGAGCTGGAAGATCTGGATGTCCAGGTGCCGGCTGGGCGCGGCCTGGGGAGGGCGTACATCCGCTGTGGCTCCCTGGCGTGTGGATGTGTGGAGGCGGGCCGGGTTGTTGGCGGTGGGTACTGGTCCGGGGTGGCGGCGGCGTGTGTTGTCCGTCGGTTGGCTGCGGGTCCTCCTTGCCTGCGGCGGCGGGGGACCCTTGTCGGCTGGTCACTGGTTGGGGCCCCGCTGGGGGGGGGGTGCCCCTGGTCCCCGTGCCTCCGGTTCCTGGTCCGGGCCCGCCCTGGCGTAGCCGGTTACCGGCGGAGCCCGTGGGCTCGTCACTGCGATCTCTCGGGCCCCAGCATCGCGGCTGGTGGGTGCTCCCCTGGGGCTTCCATCTGTTCCCCTCTTGGCGGGTGATCGACCCTGCGCTGATCCGCCTGTGGACTCTGTACTCTGTGGGACGCTGGATGCATACATCTCTTGCCTCCTCCATGTCTGTGCCGATTCCTGTAGGACGGATTGACGGTTCCTTACACCAGCTATCAATCACTTGCATGGGGAAACCTTATTCAGACCTGCATGCTCGCACACACATAGGTGTGGGGACATAGGTGAGGACGGACATATCTTAAGCTGAGGTTATCATCATTAGTTAGTTGTTCACAGGAGCTTACCAGAAACATTTGTATTATGTTCATTAATCAATGCTTGTGTGTAGTGAATGTGTAATTCTTTGTTTATTCTACCAGATCCGAACTATTGGTTTGGTTCTGTACACTTTGTTGTTTTTGTTTTGTATTACTGTTTCTCTGCCGTCCGGCAGAGGTGGAGGACTGGGATGTTTTCTTGTGTTCTTTATTTGCCTCCCTGTCTTGTGTCGTCGGTTCGCCCCTCTGTTGGTCCGGTTTCTTTTCTTCACCTTCTTCCTTTCTCCCTTCTTGTCTCAGTTTAATGTCCATGACGTCAGGAAATTGAACCCACAGTAATCACTAATAAAGATTTTTCATACATATACATCAAGTGGCGTACTACAGCGAAGCTGTAATACTCTGCTTGGGAAAGTAAAACTGTTGGGCTTGTACTTGGTACTCAGACACCAATTCTGAGTAGCATACTGCTAGACAGGACACGTTAAAAAAAAAAAAAGAAGTAACTTTTAACTGAAAGAAAAAGAAAAACAAGAATTTTAAACAAAATGAAAACAAACTGAAACTGTAATTTGTTCACAAAACTAACTAAAACGGACGGAATTTAATGAGAAAATGTGCTTAGTTTTCGTTTCTATAGTGCCTCATACAGTCTAGAACAGTTTTTTCTATGTCGCTTTCACGTTGTCACCATAAACAGATGTGATCATTTGTGTTCTGCCTTTTTAGTTGCACAAATTGCCTTGATAAAAACAATAGAACAGGAAAGTTGGATACAATCCCATTGACTCGCTCCCTTTCATGGAAATAAAAGACTTCCTTGGATTGCAAGCTGTCAGAAAAAGTGATTGAAATGATGATTAAACAGTCTGCAGCAAAAAACTTCATAACAGGTGAGCTACGGCGGCAAACAAATAAGCTAACAGTGTGACTGCAAACTGCAAACAGCAATAGGAGCCGGGAGTTGTGTAGCGGGTGTAAGGTGTGCGTGTATTAGCTGTGTTGATGGACAAATAATCTCTCTCTAGTTGTTAGTGGTTTTTACTGGCTGTACTGGCTTTATCCCAACATGTCAGTCAAGTCGTCTGTGTTGCTGTTGTCCGCCTAGCGTCATGTAAGCGAAAGTTGAGAGAAAGTGCAAATGTGCAATCAAAAGTATCATAGTAAGTAAGATAGCTTGGCTTTTGTTTTGCTGTGTTGCCACTCAGTGTTTTTATAGAACTGTAGCACCTGCATTAGTTGTTTGGCTTTTTAATGCACATGTGCTGTTATTGTGTGCCATATATGTTTTATACTTCCCTGATTTGTATAGTTGTTAATCTGGCCCATATCAATACGGTGTAAAAAAAATAAAGCATAATCATTTTCTGAGATTTTGTTTTACTTTTTTTTTTGTCTTGCCCCTGTTCACAACTTGTTTAATGGAAAGACTAAAACTAAAACTTAAACTAATAAAAAATAAACTTAAACTAAGCACTTTCAAAAAACTATAACTAAACAACCAAACAAATTATTTTAAAAAATTAACTAAAACTAAATAGAATTTGCAATCTTAAGTCAAAACTAAAAAACTAAAATTAATGAACATTTTAAAACTGTTATAACCCTGCTGCACTTCCGCTAAACTGAGGATACCTCATTTGTTGCTCGCAGTATTCTAGTGCAGCTGCCACACTACTGCTAAAGATTTGGGCTGCAAGGTGGAACTTCTTTTTTTTATTTGCCACCGAATGTGTGACAGTTTGTTGCGCAAGCCTTCACTCTCCTGAAGCTTTTGCAACTCCTCAATGTACTGCCATTGTATTTCCTGGCCAATGTCCCTAGACATTACTTTAACAGTTGAAAAAAACATTGCGAAGAAATTTGAGCATGTGACGTGGATCCAAGATAGGGTTGCCAACTGTCCCTAAAAATATGGAATCATCCCTTATTTGAAAATTAAATGTGGCATCCCGTTTTGAACTAACAAGGGACCCTATTTGTTCTGTATTTTCATAAACGTCCAATATGTGTGTCGGTCATAGGCTTCATATTGCCTTATTCTAGCTACGTAGCCTATCTAAACATAAAATACAAATCAGCCAACTACAGTCAGCAAAACTGTCTGGCGGCGGGATTTAAAGGGACCGCAAATTATTTGTATTGCGCGCTCAGGATTGATCAGATAGACACACACAAATTACACTGGCGCTTCACACACAGCAACTTTAAAAATGTCTCAAAACCGCTTACAGAGAAATAGATGAGTGGGAAGAGGCCCATCCTTGGCCGGACAAGATCGGTAAAGACGAACACAAGGCAAATGTAAGCAATGTAGTGAGTAGAACACTCACTGAGTCACACACTGAGATCACTCACTGAACAGCACGCCAGGCACGCAAGAATGCAGAAAACACACGTCTGTGAGGCTTATGCGACATGTAGGCTAAAATAATCAGAATAGATTACATTTATTGTGCATTTTCCAAGCTTTGTCGTCCATGTGCAATTTTATTTTTGTTGGATTAATTGTGGAGGATTTTGTTGTTTGTTCTTGCCCTTGTTGCCCTTTGTCACCAATCCTGCTCATAACATTTATAAACAGGATTTCTAGGCGCAGCCAAGGTGTTGAGGAGATCGGTTTTGGTGGCCTCAGGATCGGGTGTCTACTTTTCGCAGATGATGTGGTCCTGTTGCCTTCAACGGAATGTGATCTACAGCTCTCGCTGGAGCGGTTCGCAGCCAAGTGTGAACCGGCTGGGATGAGGATCAGCACCTCCAAATCCGAGATCATGATCTTGAGCTGGAAAAGGGTAAGGTTCCGTCTTCGGGTTGGGGATGGGATTCTTCCTCAAGTGGAGGAGTTTATGTATCTGGGGGTCTTGTTCACGAATGAGGGTGTGATCGGATTCTAGACTCTTAATGAAATGAGAGAGATTCCTTTAAGTTTTTCGGAGGTTTTAATGCGATTAGAATTGATCATACAAGAGGACAGTATCATTACACAGAAACGCCGGAATACTGACCTGTCTCAATCTAACAACAACAAGCTTATATTATTTCCAGCAACCTTGGTCTATCAATTTTATTTTAATAATCCACAATTCTCAAGGCAAAACCCTAGACTTTGTGGCGCCTTTCGCTCAGATTAGGAGCTGTGAACTTTGGTAGACATTTTAATAAAGCCTGGTGAAAGAGTCATCTCCATGGTAACGGCAGATGGGGACTAATGTTATCAAAACACTCTGACCATGACTCGGGGTAAAGGCGTCACTCAATAAGACTAAACATTCAAACTAATTCTACAACATTAAGTAAATGTGCATAACAGTTGATTACAAAGTGCAGATTAATCATAAAACTAAATAAATCCATAACAGTCCTCCCCTTTTATCTTATCTCAAAGATAAATCAAAATACCCAAACAATCAATAATCAATAACAATCGGTAACTAACCTAAGAGACAGGCAGTATTCAAAAGGAAAGACAATGAAACAGTGGTTCAAATGTTCTCAATCATTACATGTCACATTGAATCATCTCTTACAGAATCATTTAATCTAAGCATCCATCTTAATGACATTATCTGAACGCAAATAACATCCAAAACAAAAAATCCTGCTGGTGGACTAAGATAAGAAAACCTCCATCCTAGCGTTGTGTCATTTGTTGTTTTTCTTCACGACTCGGCAGGTAAAAAGTTTGAGACGGCCCCTAGCCCCAAATAGGTGGCGCTGTTGTTCATTTCCTTATTAGTCAGGATGCATGAATGTAACTGCAAAACAAAGAAAAAAGGGCACAATGTGAGGCAGTATCAATTAGGTACACACTAAATAGATCTAATCTCTCAACACAAATTGGAGTGTTTACTCTTCCCTTAAATGAGTCTTTCATCCACTAACTAATTAAAAATCACTGCAAATGAACTTGATTTGAATAAATGAAATGGAATGAATGAATAAAAAAAATGACTCAAAATTTAAGAAAAATGTAAAATTATTTAAAAAAAGAGTAATAATGAAATATGAAAAAAATCAAATCAAACACCCCTTTTTTATCACTGTCATCCCTCGATTGAGACTGCTAAACTCCCATTGAAAACACAAGCCATTAGTCACAGGAAAAAAAACATCAGACAACCTAAGTCACAAAGTGATTTAAAGGAAGTCGTCATACGCCTGTAAACTAATCACTCATATAATTTGAGGTCATTAAGCAAGTCCATACCTATTTCATCTCCATACAGTTCTTCTTTTCCATCTCCATCTCGTCAAATCGAGTCTGTATCAGGCCCGTAGGTATCCTCTGCATCAGTCCAGCTCAGGTGACCTCTCGTCCCTGCTGCAGAGTCGAACGACGCCCCCTAACAAGAAATAATACAGAAACAATATAAATGTCTGTCTTTTTTGCTCCGGAGCTACAGAGCTTTGAAGAATGTGTAATCTTCTCCATTTCTTCACGTGTGATGATTAAATGAATGATAAAGCTATAAAAGTCAAGTGTTTGTTTCAGAGTCTACTTCTCTCAGTTCATTTGCTTCAGCAGTTGTAGGCTTGTGCAGAATCGGTCCTGTCACTCTCTTGCAATTGCGTGCACCCAAGTTGCTCTCTCAGCGACTTTCACAGCAGTGTAGGTCACAAGCAAGACTTGAAAAGGCCCTTGCCACGTTGTTGTTCCCCAGAATCGTCTCCACTGCTCTTTAATCACAACCCAATCTCCAGGTCTGATTGGATGAAGTGGTACAGCAGCTGCTTTTGGCAGTGCATCCTTCACCTGCTGGTGCACCTGTGCAAGAGTCTTAGAGAGATTTTGACAGTAAGAAATCATAGCATCCTCACAGAGGTCTGTAGAGAGATGTGGTTTTGCAGATGGGTTCAACCCTACTCCAGGGGGTCTTCCAAAGAGAACCTCAAAAGGACTCAACTTATTTTTGTCTCTTTTTCTCATCCTCATGAAAAACAAAAGCAAAGCTTTGACCCAAGACAGTCCTGTTTCCTCACAACACTTAGCAAGCTTAGATTTCAAACTGCCATTTTCTCGTTCTACCGCCCCGCCTGATTGCGGGTGGTACTCACAACGGGTAGTTAATTTCACACCCAAGAAATCACCAATCTCTTCAAGAGCCACAAAATGTCTGCCATTGTCACTGGAAATCCTGTCTGGGGTTCCCCATCTTGGAAAAACGTCTCCCAACAAAGCTTTCACCACTGCAGCAGTGTCAGCATGTTTTGACGGAAACGCTTCTGTCCATTTTGAAAACGTCAACAATCCCCAAGCAATACTTTTTACCTTGAGCATGTTCAAGTTCGATGAAGTCCATCATCAGATGTTTAAAGGGTCTCCGTGAAGCCGGATGACCAGCAGGTTGAGTGGACACAGCTCGACCTGCATTGTGTGTAGCACAAATCATGCAAGCATGACAATAGTTCTCAGCAAAAGATGTGAAACCTTTTGTGAACCAATGTGTAGCAACAAGATCAAACATTCCAGTTTTGGAACAATGATCCAAACTATGACTCAGTTTTGCAAAAACTGGGAAAAAATGTTTAGGCAGACACAGCTTCTTTTCAACAGAAACCCACACACCATCATCTTTGATACAACCTGCCTTTGTCCACGCTTTTATCTCAGAAGAAGTAGCAAAACTATGCATGGATATTAGATCAGACACATCAAGGAGCTCATCTGACTGCTCAATAGCAGTGCAGGTAGTCGTAATTGGCTGAGACGCGGCAGCTTTGGCAGCCGCATCTGCTCTGGCATTCCCAAGAGAAACAGTATCCCTTGACGCCGTGTGTGCAGCACATTTCACCACTGCACTTGGCAGCAAAATCGCTTCCAACAGGTCAGCAACCTGTGATGCATTCAAAATTGGCTTACCATCAGACCTCAGGAACCGTCTGTCTCCACAGAGCCCCAAAATGGTGGACCACGCCCACTGCATAGCTGCTGTCACTGTATATGGTAGCTGCTTTATGTTTAGCCAGCTCACAGGCCTTTGTCAAAGCAACCAGTTCTGCGGTCTGCGCCGAGAAATGAGACGGAAGGCTTCCTGCAGACAAAGTACAATGGTCAGTGCAGACAGCACAGCCCACTTTATTTTTTCCCCATGAGTCTCTGTAGGATGATCCATCCACATACAGAATCATGTCTGGTTCCTGCAAATGCGTGTCAGTTAAATCTAGACGGGGTGTACACAGTACATCTAGTTCTGCCTGACAGTCATGAGGTATCCCGTCGTCCTCAGTGGGCAGCAAGCTTGCAGGATTAAGAACATTGCACCTCTTAACAGTTCTGGTAGGCAAATCCAGCAAAACAGTAGTGTACCTTAGCCACCTGGCGGCTGATAAGTGAGAGGTCCTTTGCTCCAACAGAATGATGACTACATTATGGGGAACAAACACAGTAAGTGGACAATACATCACAATGTCTCTCGAAGCTAAAACTGCTTTTTCTGCCACCGCAACAGCTCTTAAACATTTTGGAAGACCAGCTGCTACTGGATCCAGCTTTGCTGAGTAATAAGCCACAGGTCGTTTCAAACCACAATGCTCTTGAAGGAGAACAGATGTCATGCAACCGTTCATTTCATCAACCATCTGGAAAAAATTGTTTTTCTGTGTCTGGTAAAGCCAAAGCTGGAGGGCTTTGTAGGGCTTTCTTTAGCATCTCAAATGATTGCAATGCCTCAGAAGTCCACTGGATGGCGTCAGAGGCCATCATGTCTCTGCCATGAATCAACTCAGAAAGTGTTTTTTCCAAAATCGCATAGTGTATTATGAAATTCGGACAACACGACGTTAGACCTAAATAAAGACATCATCTGTTTCTTAGTGACAGGTCTCGCAATCTGCTGAATTGCAGCAATTCACTTTGAAGACAGGGACCTTGAATTTTCTGAAATCGAATGGCAGAGGAAAATTACCTCTGGTTTTGCAAACTGTAGCTTTGAAAAGATGGCTTTGTGTCCAAAAGAACGCAAATGCTTCAACAACTTAACAGTGTCCTCCTCACACTGTTCTTTTGAAGGTGAACAAACCATCAGGTCGTCCACGTAAGTGATTAAGGTGGAGCCAGGAGACAGCTCCAACCCATCCAAGCTCTCTTTCAAAGCCATGTTAAAAATGGTAGGTGATTCTACAAATCTTTGTGGAAGTCTACTGAAAGAATACAGTCTTCCTTCAAACTCAAATGCAAACCAAAACTGACTCTCTTTCTCTACTGGTACACTGAAAAATGCATTACTCAGATCAACAACTGAAAAATGAGTGGCTAAAGGAGGAATCTGAGACAAAATGGTGTATGGATTTGGAAAAACAGATGCTCTGGGCACCACAGCAGCATTTACACGCTTCAAATCCTGCACAAAACGCCAATCCTTCCCTTTGGCTCTGATTTTTTTCACTGAAAAAATCGGACTACGCACAGGAGAATAGTTACATTGAACAATGACGCCAGCTTTTAGCAGAGAATCAAACACTGGTTTGATCCCATGCGAGGCCTCTGGTTTAAGTGGGTACTGCCGCTGTACTGGTCGAAAATAAGAGTTTGGTGTTATTTTAACAGGGGTACAACCCTTAATTAATTCCACATCATAGGAATTCTTTGCCCACAAATCAGTCGGAACCTCTTTGAGTGAAAGAGGCATTTCTGAGTCATCAGTCACAGTTTCTTCATGTACAAAAACCTGAGAAAGTGCCTCCACAGGGTCCTTAGTTAAATGAATCACCCTGGTGACGTGCACGGTGGAAATCAGCGAACGTTTGTAAAGTTTGGTAGATCTAGAGTAGAATATGGAATGATCACTCTCAGTTCGCTCCCAATCAGTAGCTAATTGAGTGCAATGAATGAGGTTTGACACCATTTCCCACTCCTCACCCTCAGGTTTATAGAGAGAAATGTACGGACCACATTTTTGGAAACGGTAGAGCGGTTTTTGTTCAGGTCACTGCTGAGGAATGTGTATCCCTCAAAATAGAAGTTACATTCAAAGTGTCTGTGTCAGAGGTGAACCATGCCTGTTCAAGTTAAATATCTGGTCCTCTAAAAACATGTGCAGGAACAACGTCAATGCCTTGAGATGATAAGAAAAGAGAACGTTAAGTTTGCACATCATGTCTCTGCCTAATAAATTCACAGGACATTGCTCAGAGACTAACAATCCATGTTTAAAAGCTGGCCCATCTCCTTACTGACAACGGAGAGGGTAGCTGAAACGTTCTTCCACAATCTGACAAGATGCTGAAATTGAGAAGACATGTTTTCCACTGAGTCTCGGACCCATGGAGTTCTCGACCGTGAACTCCATGGGTGTACCTGCGACAGTAGGAGACAGCATAGGTAAGGCTTTGTACGCATAAGAAGTCAGATCTGCATACTTACCTGTTAGTGTCGTTTGTTGTTGTTTTAAATGTGCAATGGCTTCTGTAATCAAAGTGTGAGTGTGTTAGAACTTTTATCTGAATGGTTAGTGCACAAAGAAAGGTCTTCATTGCTGGCAATCACATTTGAAACTGCATTATTGTCATTACTGGCATCAGGATTTGTATCACAAAAAACAACATCTCCATCATCAACAGGTGGTTCATTACAACAAACATTTTCATCAACAAAATCATCACAAAAATCAGAATTATTGTCACTTTCACTAGGTGTTTGATCATAAAAATAGGACTGATTATCGCTCTCAAAATGTGAATCACCACTAAAATCAGATTGGTTATCACTTACAAAGTGAACATGTGTGTCTGTGTGTGTTAGTGTTTGCGTCAGACATCCAACTCCATCTGCTGGTGAAAAGGAGAAATCTCGTTCCTGCATTGGACTAGAGATCTGCCCCAGTGATCAATCAGCCTGCTGACGTCCTCCACGTGGACCACGACTCCGCCTCCTTGAACATTGGTCACTCCAGTGGCCACGCCCCCGCAATTAAACCATTATCGTCATCATTTGAGTCTCTGTTCTGTGGCTGTTGTTGTCGGCCTCCTCTTCGGTACTCACGAGGCCCTGCAGGCTGACGTCGGCTCGGTCCACTCCTGTAATCTTTAGCAACCGCAGAGTACATTGTTAACGCTGCTTTATGCATATCAGTCTCTCTCTTGGTTTTCAGCTCGCTCTGTTTTCTCTTTAACTGACTCTCACAGTGAATGACGTATTTGCGAAGGTCAGTATAGCTCATGCCAGTGTCCAAAGCAATATACTTGTCCATGACCTCGACACGTAACGCTGGTAGCAAGCCAGCTAGAATTCTTTTTTTTCTTTTTTTTCTTCTCTTTTTTATACTGTGGGTTCAATTTCCTGATGTCATGGACATTAAACTGAGACAAGAAGGGAGAAAGGAAGAAGGTGAAGAAAAGAAACCGGACCAGCAGAGGTGCGAACCGACGACACAAGACAGGGAGGCAAACAAAGAACACAAGAAAACATCCCAGTCATACAAAACAAAAACAACAAACTGTACAGAACCAAACCAATAGTTCGGATCTAGTAGAATAAACTAAGAATTACACATTCACTACACACAAGCATTGATTAATGAACATAATACAAATGTTTCTGGTAAGCTCCTGTGAACAACTAACTAATGATGATAACCTCAGCTTAAGATATGTCCGTCCTCACCAATGTCCCCACACCTATGTGTGTGTGCGAGCATGAAAAATGGAGCAGGAGTTCGATACACGGATTGGTAAGGCGACTGCTGTTATGAGGGCGCCGTACCGGTCTGGTGAAGAGAGAGCTGAGGCGATTTACCAGTCGATCTATTATCCTACCCTGATCTATGGTCACAAACTCTGGGTTGTGACCGAAAGAACGAGATCATGGATACAGGCGGCTGAAATGAGTTTCCTCTGCAGGGTGGCTAGGTTCTCCCTCAGAGGTAGGGTGAGAAGCTCGGTCATCTGGAGAGGGCTCAGAGTATAGCCACTGATCCTCCACATCGAGAGGAGCCAGTTGAGGTGGCTCGGGAATCTGGTCAGGATGCCACCTGGACGCCTCCCTGGTGAGGTCTTCCGGGCATGTCCCACCGGGAGGAGGCCCAGGGGAAGACCCAGGACTCGGTGGAGGGACCATGCCTCCCGGCTTGCCTGGGAGCGCCTTCGAATTCCTCCTGAGGAGCTGGCCCAAGGGGAGAGAGAAGTCTGGGTCTTCGTGCTTAAAGTGACAGTGTGTAGTTTTTGCAATACATCTTTGAAAACAGCCATATTATGTAATAATAATGACATAAAGCATATTAATTGCAAAATATTGATGATATTGTAAAATATAACTTTAAAAACCAGTTTTAAAATACATAGGCACAGGTCCTCTTTTCAGGGGAAAAGCCATATTAGATGACGCTTTACTTTACTTCTACAAGAGCCTAAAAGAGCCTGGACAGACAAAGCACACGGAACACGCTATTAAAACATTGATTTCCCCTCAAAATAAAGAAAGTTTCGCCATAAATACATTTTTACCTCTTCGCTAGCTCCAAGCAATGAAAGAGAGACTGATGGGCTCATCATGTTGCTGCCAATAGATAATTCTCAGGGAATTGAGCATTTGAAAACAGCCCTAGTTGGACCTCCGTTGTTGAGTTTCTTACTCAAAGACACAGATACCGCATGCTTGTGATAATTTAGGTATGCACTGCCCCCTACTGGCCGAAAATCACACATAGTGCCTTTAAGCTACTGCCCCGCGACCCGACCCCGGATAAGCGGAACAGATGGATGAATGGATTTTGTTGTTGTTTTTTAAAGCCAGTAGATTTAGGCATAGTCTATTATCCAATCAATATAAATAAAAATTTGAAGAACAAATCAACTATTTGTCATCCCACTCCTAAATGTATTTAAATGAGCAGATCAACAAGTTTAAAGGTGTTTGGGGTTCATCTGTAATATCCCCATACAGTCACTTTAAGAAATAAAATATCAAAAATATATTGTTTGACGCTCAAAGAAAAAGACCTCATGTTGTTCTAAGTATCGTCATATTTCAGATCACACTGCATGTTAACATAAAATGTATACACTTTATTTCCTTTTTTATGTGGATGCATTTCATTACAAGCTTTTTGTAGCCTAACTTGCAGAACTGATGCATTAATTTGTTTATTTTGAATTAAGCATTTTAAGCTTAACGTATGACCATTCTGGATGACCCTTAAGCACCACACCTCTCCACGAGTCGGACGGCTCAGCCCATGGCAAATAAAGACCTTTAGCCTAAGTGTCCTTAATTTTAATTTATGGAAGTTGGCAACCCTAATTTAATAGAACATTAACTTTCTGTGTGTGTTCTTCTGGATGAAAAAAGTATGATCTCATGTCCATCATGTCCAGGTTGGCACCAAGCTTCCTGATCATTGTCATGTTTTGCGACGGACCATCACATGTCAAAGATACAACCCTAACCCAAATTTCATGAAGCCTAAAAAGACTTTCACGGATGAAGTTCGCTCTTTCTTGCCCTGTCATACTGTGGATAAGAAAGTAGGCAATGGGGATCTTCCAAGACTCATTGATCACAACAACTATGATGACCAATGCTTGTGTTGCCACCACATTTTTGATCTCACCAGCACCTATGTCACAATATCTGGTGACCATCAAATTCTGTTTGCTTATGAATATACATTTCATCTAACATTAAAGAGCAAACAGTTTCTTTCCCTTCCTTCCTCCTCTCAACAGTATGACTTTTTAACGCTGTAAATAAGGAAAGAGTAAAACCAGGATCTGCAGAGATACTAGTGTATGATTTGCGAATGGTCTGAGGATGAGGCAAGGCCAAATTAAATTTTTCTCTTGCATAGTCATATGCTTTGGGGGAGTAAAACTGCAGTGTAGTTGCAAATTGCTTCACGTTTTCAGAAAAAAATGTCCTTTTCTTGTGTTTCAATTTCTGAAACAGCTGTCTTGGAACATCATCCAGACAAGAAGAGAAGCACAGTCAAGTGGAAATCATAAGTTTCTTCTGAAGATCTTTGGTGACAGGTCTCAAGGAAGAAACTCTAACCTTCAATCTTCTTGTATGCTGAAATTGCAAACCAAGCTTTATTTTATCCACCTGTAACTTTTCATTGGCTGAGGTAACTCTCTTATTAAGCATTCTTGAAGACTCTATGACTATGTAGCTATGTTCACTCAGCACGCCGTGTAGCTGTGATGGCACATTGCAAGACTGACCAGATGTGAACTCATCCTGCAACTTTCTCCATTATATTTACAGAAAACCTGGGGTTGTCACTTACCTTGTCATTGTCACCTACCTGTACTCTCTGTATTTGCAGATGTTCTTTGTCCTTACGGGAAGAAAAATAGTAGGTACTGCTGTGTCCTTAAGGCATGTCCTTCCCTAATGAAAGCAAAATAAAATATGACACTATCATGGAGGAGTGTAAATTATTCATACAGACAATGCTGGTCAAAGCATTATCAGTGCTAACAAAAGAAAAGTTTATCGTCCCTGTTTGGCTATTTGTATCATAACTTTTTCCAATTGCATTTCTTTGTGAGTGAAAAGATAGAAATTCACTTTTTTAATATATAAAGGTTTCATGTTAAACACACAGCACTGCAACCTCTGCCAACACGTTATGGTTAATAATTCAATGTCAATTTAAACCAATCAATTAAAAATAATGTCATTGTACTCTGGAGTCTGTGGTGAAGTGATGACTCAACGGTTCCTGCGAGTCCTTATTTCTGCTGACATCTCATGGACAGAGAACATCACGGCGGTTATCAAGAAGGCACGGCAGCGGCTGCACTTTCTGATGCTCCTCCAGAGACAGAACCTGAACCCCAACCTGCTGTTGACCTTCTACCGCTCATCCATCGAGAGTCTGCTGAAGTACTGCATCACAGTTTGGTATGGCAGCTCCAACAAGACAGACAGGAAGAGACTTCAGAGTGTAGTGAGGGACGCTCAGTGGATCTTCAGTCGCCCTCTCCCCTCCCTAATGAACATTTACACCTCCCGCAGCCTCAGCAGAACCAGGAAGATCCTCAAGGACAGTTCTCACCCTGGCTCTGATCTGTTTGAACTGCTGCCCTCAGGTAGGCGCTACAGGAGCATCGGAACAAGGACGGACAGATTCAGGAACAGCTTCTTCCCAAAGGCTGTAACCATCCTGAACTCAAACAGGCTTTAATTTTTCACCAGTCATTCCCTCCCCCCTGTTTAAGTGAACTTTTCCTATGTGCAATGATCTTTCTGAACCTGTAAAACTTGTCAAGTGCAATAACCTGCTGCTGTTATTTAAATGTTATTTAAATTTTATTGACATTTTATCTGGATTTTATTTAAATGTTATTTAAGCTGCTGTCGTTATTTATATTTTAGGTCTCTTTTTTTAATTCTTTATTATTGTGTATACAGACTGTCTTTTTCTTGTTGTGTTGCACTGAAAAAGGAGCTGCTCTCCATCTCACTATATGGTTGGACAGTGACAATAAACGGCATTCATTCATCCATTCAAGTGATCATGAAGTGTTCACTGCACAAGCGGAAAGATGGATTTGGAGTTCAGCATTCTCTTCTTAAGTTGGACATACAAAGGTCAAGCCTCTCTGGATCAACTAGAGGAAACCTTCAAACAAACATGTAATATGTTTTATAAATGGCCTATAAAGAACAGTGTAATGAATAAAATAATCAACAGAAATCGCTGACAATTTTTAAAAAAATAATGTATGTCAGAATCCGCTCTCTCCCTGTGTCTGTCTAATTGTTTCCAGGTGTCTCTAATTCCATTGATTACTTACTACGGCTTTTACTGTGGCTCCCTGGTGTGTGTGTGTGTGGGGGGGGGGGGGTTTGTTGTTGGCGGTGGCGTGTGGCGGCCGGTGGCCGGCGGCGGGTCCCTCCTGCCTTACGGAGGCGGAGTGAAACCCCTGTCGGCTGATGCCTGGTCGGGGCCCTGCTGGGTGGCGGGGCGCCCCTGATCCCGGTGGTCTCCGGGTCCTGATCCGGGCCTGCCCTTGCATAGCTGGTTGCCGGCGGAGCCCGTGGGCTCGTCCCTGCGATCTCCCGGGCCCCAGCATTGCGGCTGCTGGGGGTTCCCCTGGGGCTTCCATCTGTTCTTCTCTTGGTGGGTGATCGGCCCTGCGCTGGTCCTCTTGTGGCCCCTGTGCTATATGGGGCTCTGGACACATGTGTCTCCTACCTCCTTCAAGTCTGCATCGATTCCTGTAGGACGGATTGACGATTCCTTACACCAGCAATCAATCACTTGCATGAGGAAACCTTATTCACACCTGCCTGCTTACGCACACACACGTAGGTGTGGGGACATTGGTGAGGACGGACATATCTTGAGCTGATGTTTTCGTCTTTAGTTAGTTGGGACCAGGAGCTTACCAGCAACCTTAGTGTTGTGTTCATTAATCCATTTTTGTGTGTAGTGAATGTGTAATTCTTAGTTCATATTACTAGATCCATTTTGTTAGTGTTTTTTTGCTATTGGTATTTTTTTTTTTTTCCACTTCTCTGCCGTCCAACACAATGTCTTTGTTTCGTCAGTTCACACTTCTACTGGTCCTGTTTCTCTTCTTCTTCATCTTCTTTCTTTCTTCCTTTTTATCTCAATTTCATGTCCATAACTTCAACAAATTAAATCCACAGTAATCACCAATAAAGATCTCTCATACATATATATCAAGAGTATGATAGCAAAGTTGTAATGCTCTGCTTGGGAAAGTAAATGTGTTGGGCTTGCTACTCAGACACCAATTCTGAGTAGCAAACTGCTAGACAGGACACGTAAAAAAAAAAAAAAAAAAAAATTACTCACCTGTGTAAATATGTTCCCTGCTCTCCTAGTGTCCTTGCGGTGTTGCATGCGTCAAAGTTTCTGAACCCTCTACGTCGGCTGTACCTGCAGCAAAGTAGTGGGGGGTGAGAGTGTAGCTAGACAGCAGAGGATGGTGGTCTATAGGATGAAACTGATGGTGAGGAAGGTGAAGTGAACAAAGACAGAGCAGAGGATCAAGTGGTGGAAACCAAAAAAAGAGTTTTGTGAGGTTTTAAGAGAAGAGTTGAGAGGAGGTGCTCCTTGATGATTGGACAGCTACAGCTAATGTGATCAGGGAGACAGGTTGGAGGGTACTTGGTGTGTCATCTGGAAGGATGAAAGTAGATAAGCAGACTTAGTTTTGGAATGATGAAGTCCAGGAACATATACAGAGAAAGAAGTTAATTAAGAAGAAGTGGGACTCTGAGCGGACTGAGGAGAGCAGACAGGAGTACAGTGAGATGTATCGCATAGTGAAGGTAGAGGTGGCAAAGGCCAAACAAAGGGTGTATGATGACCTGTATGCTAGTTTGGACAGTAAGGAGGGAGATAATGATTTGTATAGGTTGGCGAGGCAGAGACAAAGAGATGGAAAGGATATGCAACAGGTTAGGGAGATCAAGGATAGGAATGGGAATGTACTGACATGTGCCAAGGGCGTGATGGGGAGATGGAAAGAGTACTTTGAAGAGCTGGTGAATTAGGAAAATGAGAGAGAATGTAGAGTAGAAGAGGCTGCTGAGGTGAGAAAAGCTTTGAAGAGGATGAAGATGGGGAAGGCATTGGTCCCGATGACATACCTGTGGAGGTATGGCAGTGTGTAGGAAACATGGCAGTAGAGTTTTTGTCTATGTTCTATAACAAGACCTTGGAGACTTAGCTGGACCAGAAGTATGTCAGAAGTATGTTGTTGAGAGGAGAGAAATGGTTTTTAATCTCAAAGAAATCAAGGTGAACTATGATTTGAGGGATATATTACAGAGAAGTACTGAGGAAAAGTGTTATCGATTCTTAATTCAGTACCTTAGAAGCACAAAATTGTTAGAAAGAATATAATTGTGGATGTTATTGTTTATATTTTGGTATCTCACCGTTTTTCTTCGTCCATTTTTTTTTTTTTATTAATAGAATGTAGGATAGTCCCGGTTCACACTCCTTACCAGTAGGTGGCGGTAATAAAAAGAGTATACAAAAAGTTGTTTGTCAACCGCCAGAAAACACCACGAAGAAGAAGAAGAAGAAGAAGGAACCATACGTAAGTCAAATGTTTCTCTACGGAAATAGTTCGCCGTGGCCCGTTGTGTAGAATTTTCATCAAACTGAAGAAGTCTTCAACATGACAGAGGTAAGCGATGTTGTTTAGAGCTCTTTATTTCCTCACATCTATAACGCTTAAACATTTGAACTCAAATGTCAGTAGCGGGGCTGGTTTGGGTCTATTACAGAAAAGCAATCTAAAAGAGAGGAGCGGTGTTAGGCTACTGCTAGCTCACGGTTAGGTTGCTAAGTCGCTAAGCTATTTTGTTATGGAACCAGGCTTTTATATACCTTATTTAAAATCGGGCTAATTTGCCAGAGAAGCTGGCTTCACATCCTAGCTGAAGCAATCTAATTATTGAAGTGGGGAGTTTTCATACTGCTGTCCTCTATGATGCAGACTCTTTATAAGCAGATATTAATTGCTAAGTTGAACTAAATCAAATACTGGTTCTGAGGGAAGAATGAATTTTCATTAAATGGTTGTGGTGCTTTGGCAACTTTAGCCAAGTACTGCTACACCGCTATTAATGAACTATTTAAGTCATTTGATCTATAAAGATAATATATTATAAAGACTACACAGTAATGTGGCTCAAACATTTATTTCTGTTAATTTTTATAAAGACCAGAATTCATTTTTTGAGAAAATATTTGTATTAAATAAGACATAAAAAGAAATGAATCGTCACAGACATTTTCTGTTATGGTCTACAGCAATGTTGTCCAAGCCTGTTGCACAGAGGGCCAAAATCAGCTAATAGTATGTAGGGGAATGATTTACTGACAGATTTCTTTCCAAGTGTAAACCCTTATTAGTTTTATTGTGAATCCTGTTCTTTTTCCTGTAAAGCATGTACTGTAATTTTCAGACTACTGAGCACACCTGGATATAAGAAGTACCAGCTTAATTGAAATTTATTTTATAAATGTATATGCTACACGACATATTTACTCAGAAAGACCGTACACAGACATGCTTTGTATTTTCAAGCTCAGCCTGAAAATCAGTTTGGCATTAACACAACATGAAAGTAACATGTCTGGTTAGAAAATAAAACATACTATAGCTTACCAGAAAAGTTATTGGTTGCTATCACTGCCATCCTCACTAAAGCCATCGTTGGTGTCTTCTTCAGTGTCTTAATGTCCTCTGAAAGCTTTTGTCGTCTTTTTACACTGAATCTGTTCTTCCTGCTGCCTCCTCAAACGTCTCACCATCAGTTTATTGATACCAAGTTTACGTGCAGAAGCTCTATTTCCTGCTTCTAAATACTCCTACTAGTTTATAAATCATTAAATGGTTTAGCACCCAAGTATGTTGAAGATCTGTTGTCACCATAGCAACCCCCAGACCACACAGGTCCTTCCCCTCTAGTTTGCTAAACATCATTAGAATCAGAACCAAACATGGAGAAGCAGCTTTCAGTTTCTATGATCCCTTATCTGGAGCAAACTTTCAGACCATTGCAAAGCTGCCGAAACACTGCTAACCCACTGAGCTTTAAATCAAATCTAAAGGCTTATGTCTTTAGAGCTGCCTTTTACTAAACAATAATAGCTGGTGTTACAACCCCACTGGCTAGGGGTCAGGGGATATAACGAAAAGACCCTGTAGACGGGTGTTAAAATGGAGTAAAAAAATAGTTTAATCAGAAAAGGGCAGCAAAACAAATGTACACAGACAAAAATGGTGTTAAACCAAACCGACAAGTGCTTGGTTTCTGTAAAACAAAAAGCGCCCAAAAACACAGTCTAACACTGTGTCCACACCAAACGCGATAGGAGCGAATAAAAAGCGCAACATAAGCCTAGTTGTTCATGTGCACATTCGCACCTTGAAGCGTGTACAAAGCGAACTGGACGCGCTTCAAATATGGTATTTTCACGCGCGAACTGGCCTTCAGCAGAGCTGGGGCCCAGAGTGCAGCTGCCGGTGGATTATGGACCAAGCTGATGGAGGACTGTGTGTTCGGCCCGGGCTTCAGCGGAGCTGGGGCCAGAGTGCAAGCTGCCGGTGGATTATGGATTATGGTCTCGGATCTGACGGAGGACAGAGTGGATTACATGTTTGGCCTTGCCTCCGGTAGAGCTGGGTCCGCTGCACTGGGGGTTTGGTGAGCTACAGATATAATCTAGCTACGGCAGAGGGATCCATATACACCAGCGAGCACCCTCTCATAAACACCGGCTCCTCGCCGCCTGGAAAACGTGACCTGCTCGCCCAGTTTGTGCCATGAAGGTCCAAGCTTCGCCTGCCAACATGCCAAGTATGTGGTGCGGGAGCTGCTACAAGGAAACCAGGTGAGGAGGCCGTTTCAAGGCTGACTTCTAGGCCGAGAGGTGCTTTAAAAGTAACAACGGCTCTTTTAAGAGCCACCCACAAACCTCTTAAGAGCATTCCTGTCTAAATATTTTAACCTATTTATAATATAATTTTTTTTTTCTGTCTCTATAGAAAACAGCTTGTGTCAGGCAGAAAAGCTTTTTCGCAACGCAAATCTGCTTCTGAAGTGTCGCGGGACCCCCTGCCGGGCTTCAACGCGCTCATCCATTGACATAACTTGTAAACCTGATTCGCCGCTTGCTTAATTCGCTTTTGGTGTGTACGTAAGGTTAGGGTGTATTCAGACCTGCACTGTGTAGTCCACTTTAAACGGACCAGAGTTCGTTTGGAACGCTGGTCTGGACCTTTTATGCAGGTGTGAATACACACAAACGAATCCTGCTGCAGATCAGAGAACCGGACCGAGACCAACACTTTTAGGTGGTCTCGGTCCGGTTCCAATCAGACAGAGGTTCGCTTCGCTTCAGGTCTGAATACAAATAGTCTCGATCTGAACCAACTCCACAATACATGCGCCTTTTTGTCAAATTATTCATATTATTTAACCCTCGTGTTTGACTCACAGCGCCTCAAATCAATATCCCGTATGCTGTAGTGAATGTTTATTCCTGATCTTTGTCTTCTGTTTAATCATTCTGCTAGCATGTCGGGGGTCAGCGCAAGCAGAGCACATCGTCTCCTTCGGGTTACTGCACGCATTCACTTTTCCAAAATTTCAAACAGAGTATTGGAAAACTTGCATTGAATGAGCTGCTCAGACACACAATTGTTCGGATGTCACGACACAGACAGGACAGTTTTCTCAGAATAAACAACTGAGCAGTAGATTAACAGGACAGGACATTAGCTTCAGTCTGAAGACTCCTGCACTTACCACTCATCGCTCAGTCAATGTTCCAACCTTGCCTCTGATCGTAACCACGCATCAGTTCAACAAACTGCATCACCACACATCTTGAAAACTCCGATCCAGTCCGCCTGCTCCGTCACTCTCCGGCTTCATTCTGCCGAAGCTCTCGCTGCCGGCTATTAGCCCCGGTGCTAACAGCCACCTGCTCACTGCTCACCTCCCAGCCTTGTAATCTTGCTCCGGTTCTCCTCCGCGTTTCTTCGCCCTCGCATCCATCCTGCAGCTCTGATATCCATATGATTTTGCTGGTGTTTACATCCATCTTTGGGTCTTTGTGCTTAGTTACGCCCACGTCATTGCTGTCCAATAGCAACAACGATCGTCACACATGTGGATGTGTTTACAAAATATGGTCCACTTGCAAAAGTTAACAGTCTGAATACAATCCTTTAGTCCGGTTGTTTGGTCCGGACTAAAGGACTTTTCTGGTCTGAATACACCATAAAGCCTAGTTTATGTTTCTCCGTTTTGACGGAGACTGATTGATGCAGCGCTAATATCCGTCAACGCAAGGGCTCTCTGTCACCTATGCAAGGACGCATGGAGTAGAGGCCCAAATTTTAACTATTCGTCGACGGAGAGCGTTTGCATCTGATTGGTCAGTTTCAGTAACAGCCAAAGATCGCTTCACCAGAACGGGGCTCTATAGTCGCTGTAATCAGTAGTTAATGCAGCGTTTGGCCACTACAGGATTTATATTGAAAGGATAACTTATCTAATCTGTTAAAGGAGGTGTAGGGAAACCACAAAACTGACTGCTGTGTTTGTTTCCATGCGTTTCTAGAGGATTCTACGAGCTGCACTTCTAGTAAAAAGCTTTACAGCTTAATCAGAACTTACTTTCTGTCGTCCATTGCTCCTTGACGAAGAAATGTGTTCACAAGCCTAAAAGAAACTGAAATGGCGCTGTGATAGTAGGCAGAGACACCATGAAAAGTTAGCGCCCCCTGCTGTCCTGATCAAGCAATGCTGAAAAAACAATATGTGGAGAGGAAAACACGGACTACTTAAAACGAACAACATCTCTGTCAATACGTCTGCGTCTGAGTGCAACTTTGGGGTCGGAGAAGCATAAACTTGGCTTAAGAGAAGCCATAAATAAAATGGGCCACAAAACAAAAAAACTTAAAGTGCTGTCTTTTTAACTAAATGACAAAATGTGTTATCAATATGAAACAAAAATAAAGAACAGCACTAAACCAAGGTTCTAACCAAACTTAAGCAGAGAAATGGTGGCAGGCTCTGGGGCAAAACAGCACTGAGTCAAGCTGCTCCACAACTGAAGATGAGGCTGATGGAGACGAATCAGGAGCTCCAGCCCTCCTGAAAAGTTACACCTGTTCCTGATCAGGGAGGGAGGGCGAGCGGGCTGCTAAGGATGCAGGCAGGCTTTGACGTGCAACTGAAAGTATTCACAAACAAAATTAATAAAACACGGTGCTTATACACAGAACGCGATAGAAGCGACCAAGAAGAGTGACACGCCCCCAGCTGGTCACTTGCACATTTGCACCTTGAAGCGTGTCCAAAGCAACTGGCGGCACTTTAAAAATATGCCATTTTCACGCGTGTGAACCGGAAATGTGGAAGTATCCTGACCAGGACCGCTCTGCTGCCCTCCTCCTCCTCTCTCCCTCCTTCCCCCGACCCTCCGAGAGCTCCCAGTGGACTCTAGTCTGTGAGCTGACCACGTTAAATGTTGGGCCCGCTGATACCGCAAAGGCCCAAGCTTTTCCCCACCGCCACACCAACTACCACGCTGAGCGGCTGTCCATCTGTCTGCTGTTGGTAAAAGTTTACATGTGAGTGGCGTGGGACGTGCTTTGGTGGAAACAATATCAGGTCTGAGTGTCCGGTAGGGGTGGGCAGTATGGCAAAATGTTCATATCACGGTATTTAAAAAAAAACCATGTCGGTATTACGGTACGGTTATGGTATTTAACGGTAAAAATGTGCTTTAAATAGCCCATAGCCATATGGACTGCATCACGTTTTTTCATACACAGGTGAATTATATGAAAATAATTAAAATTATTATGATTCTAGTAGGCATTCTTGATGTTCTAAGGCTGAATGTATAATATTTTTAAACCTCACGTTGGCGTAAGCAACAAATTGCATCTTCTAATTGCTTTGCATGTAGTACTGAAGAATCCCGTTTAGGGGCAGAGTATAGACTCAGATCAAATTTTGCCAAAGAAGTAAAATAAATATGGTGACCGTACGTGATTATTAGATGGTTAATATTCAGATAACAACAGAAAAAAAGACGGCAGAAGTATCGTAGATGGTATATGAAACATATTTACAGCTATTAATGATTTCTTTCCTACTGGTTTTGCCGCCGTTGACCGCATTTCCCTACAGACGGTCAAATAGTGCTCAACACTTCCCCCTACTGGTTACTCTCAACAGCGTTTGTAAAAGGTATGCCGTTCGGTTCTCGTCTGACATTTTAAAGCCGATTACCTTTTTAAACTATAGACAAGACTACTCTTTTTTGGAATTACTTCATCAGAATTGTGTGCTTTGCTCCTGCCAGCAGGTGTACTTAGTTAAAAACGTTATTTTCTAAACTGTGTTGAAGAGCGCGTAGCAGTAAAATCGATCCTGGCTGAAATACTTCCCCTCATTAAACCTTCCGGAAGTTGTCCTAGCTATTCAACCGGTATAGGGGTATATTAAAAATTCATATCATAACGAAAATAAACACCGGTTTTCAGTATGAACTGGTATACCGCCCAGGCCTAGTGTCCGGGTGAGAAGCTGTTTTGCTGCCACAACAGCTCTTTTAAGAGCCACCCACAAACCTCTTAAGAGCATTCACTGTAGGGGTGTGAGGAAAAATCGTTTCACGTTTGAATCTCAATTCCTATTTAACAAGATTCAGAATCGATCCGAAATGTTTGAGAACATATTCTCAAAAAATATGTTTTCTGAACCTTTTTACATTTTCGCTTCGCGTAGTGTTTGTCATCCAACGGCCACCGTCGCATTGACAGGTTTGATGCGCCGTTGGCTAGCTAGCGCTAGCTAGCTGTAGCCGCCAGGCTAAAGCTTCAGCATGAAAGACGAAAGAGAAATCCAGCCCGCCCCGTCTTTGCTGAAGGTAAATGTTTGGGCTGTCTAAAAGGTCTTCTCCATGCCAATGACACCCTTGGCTAAAGTTTTATTTTTTATGTTTTTTATAAATCTGCAAGTATATAAGAGCGATCTTTCTTTATAAGCTACAAATAAACATCCAGCAGCGCTGCACACCTGTGGCACTTTCAAGGAAGTCCGAAATATATGCTGAGTTCAATAACGTTAGGACTTTTAAAACTTCTAACAAAAACAATGAAAATAATAACATAAGCCATACATTTCTTTTTAATGATGGTTGATAAGCAACATTTGTTGCATACTAAATATTTTCAATGTATTTTCTACTACATACCAAAGAACAAACAAAGTACATATAATTATTTTTTTCTTCTTAAAACATACCAGCTTTTTTTTTCAATACTAGAAATTTTGTTTAAAAGGTCTTGGAAGTCCAGTTGCAATTTCATGTCTTGTTACTTTTGAACCAGTTCCCTTCTCTCAACATTGTAAAATCCATTTTGTGTTGATGCCCTATCACATTCATGGCTCACCTCATCACAGACACTTGACAGATCAAGTTGTGTGTATTACAAACACAAATGATGAATGAAAGAGTATTGATTAAGAATTTATTTTTATTTGAATCGAGAATCGCTTCTGAATCGAGAATCGTTTCTGAATCGAATCAGAATCGAATTGAATCGTGAGATGTTGTAAGATTCCCACCCCTAATTCACTGTCTAACTAGTTTAACCTCTTTATAATGTTTATTTTTTTTATTTCTGTCTCTCTATATAAAACAGCTGGTGTCATGTAGCTCAGGGTGATTTGCCATGGTGTTTATCAGTTTACCTGTCCTGCTGATGTTGACTCCATTCACTCAGTCCCAGCATCACTGACACCCCTCAGCTGATTGGTTGTTATGGCGCAAGTTGAAGCAGTAGTTGAGATTTCTCCGACTTCTGCGACATAAAATGCAGCGTGTATTTTGGGTTGCGCCTGAAACGCATCAGCTGCACTACTTGGTTGTGTAAATCAGGCAGAAAAACTTCTTGACGATGCTAATCTGCTTCTGACGTGGTCCTTGTCGCGCTTAATCGCACTCCTCCATTGACTTTACATGTAAACCGGACTCTATGGTCGCGTCTGTCGCGTTTGGGGTGTAAGCACTGTAAAACACAGGTGGCTGTAACAGCTGCAATGTCAAATATTTTGTGAAGGCAAGGCAATTTTTATTTGTTTAGCCACATTCAACAACAAGGTGATAAAGGTGTTTTACATGATTTGTTGGTAAAGAAATAAACTAAATATATGATAAAAGCATGGACAGTAAAAATTACAAGAAAAAAGCAGGAAAAGGATTTTAAACATTAGAGAAATAAAAAATAAAAACGGCAATTAGATGTAAATGGATGTACAGTAAAAACAGCCAGAATGAGACATGAGATACATAAAACATCATGAAGCAAGAATAAAAAAAATGCATTAGAGAAGGTAAACGTTGGCTCAGTCAACTTCACTTGCGTTTCATACGGCAACGCAGCAACGCAGAAGTTCAGCTAGCTGAACTTTTGACGGACCCAACGCAGTTAACGCAGTGCAGCAACCAATCAGAGCATCTCACAGTAGTTATGTCATTATACACGTATCTTGAATGAAGCGCGGGTACAGTGAAAACATTTTCAACAAACGCAGATTTCAAAAGTCAGAAATAACACCGGCCGAAGACAGATGGACAGGCGCTCCTAAGGAGGAACAGAGAACCTGTAGTTGGTCTCCTGGTAGGAGATTTAAGCTTCAATGCGGCCGAGGAGGTCGTAAAAAGCTAACCTCACCCATAAGCAGCTCCTGGAGCAAATGGTTAAACTCCCCAAACTCAGAACACATCTGAAGAATGAGCACTGATGCACCCGATGTCGACGTTGTCTAGCTTTATCTAGCAAATAAAGCCAAGCCACTTTCCAGTTACAATCCACCATAGTTCAGAACGTATGTCAACAGAGGAAGCCCCGCCCACGCGCTGTTTTTTCCTCAGAAGCAGGCTATGGAAGCCAAAAAGTACATACGTCAAACTACATTCTTTGAATGCGTTGCCTGACGCAGACAAAATGTGCGGTGTGAATGCACCATAAACCGTTCAATGCTTAATAGAAACTAGTATGAGTAATGTGAAGTCTATTTTCTGAGCTACAGGGAGCCAGTGTAACTGTGCATTCAAATAAAACTTGCCTGAATCGTTGTGGGCGTCAGGTTTTCAGGTTTAGCCAATGTAGAAGGTCACTGACGCACGTCAGTGTGTCCAACGTCGCATCATTGGGTGTCCAACATCCTCAACGGCTCATTTGTGCTTCAGTTTTGTGCCAATGAGGTGTTTCACGCACATCAGAAAATATGCATGTAGTTTTCTGTGGTGAATTTTGTGAATTCCCGTGTCACAGGCGTTTTTGCATCTGCTGATGAAGTTGAAAAGTATTAACTTTGGTGTCAGTTTCGCTGCTTCAACCAATTAGGAGTCTGGAATAGTTCTACCACACAGCAATTATTGTCACATAATCTGATTTAAACAGTATTTAGTTTAATTATATATTAACATATATTTTCTAGACAGGAAAGCTTATACTAGGTTTGAAGGTGGATTTTAAAGAAGCTGTTGTGGAGAAGTCACAGGGCCTTCAAATAGGACATGCTCTTGGCTGCCAAGGCACCGCTCCCTCCTCCGATAAGTGAGCCATGAACAGCTCTCTCAGCCGGACAGTCTCTCTGGAGGAGGAGTTGGCCGCAACATGACCCAGGCCTGGCAATGGCTCCACCAAACTACCAGCATTCTGGAGCCGCTGCAGCTGTGTGATTGATTTTATAGGAAGACCTGTGAAGATACTGTTACAGTAATCAAGGCGGCTAGAGATAAATGCATGGATGAGTTTTTCTAGGTCTCCTTGTGTAATCAGTCCTTTGATTCTAGAAATGTTCCTCAGGTGATAGAAAGCTCACCTGGGTATTCCCTTTATGTGACCCTGGAGGTTCTAGTCTGAGTCCATTAGTACACCTAGATTTCAGGCCTGATCAGTAGTTTCTAGCTGGATTAACTGAAGCTGTGCGCTGACTCTGGATCGTTCCTCTTTAGGTCTAAAAATAATTACTTCAGTTTTGTTTTTGTTCAGATGGATAAAGTTATGGGACACCCAGCTATTAATTTGTTTATTGCATACACTTAGGGGTTTCATTGGTTCAAATTCACCTGTTGACATTGTAATATAAAGCCTAGTTTATGCTTCTACGACCGCAAATTTGCACTCAGAAGCAGACGTATTGATGGAGACGTTTTCTGTTTATAGTACTCCGCTCTTCCACTCCATTCTCTATTGTTTTTTTCAGCGTTACTCGACCAGGACAGCAGGGGGAGCTAAGTTTTCATGGCGTCTCCGCCTAATATCACACAGCGCCTCTTCTGTTTTTTTCCAGGCTTGTGAACTCATTTCTTCCTCAAGGAGCAATGAATGACAGAAAGTACGTTTTGATTAAGCTATAAAGCTTTTTACTAGAAGTGCTGATTATAGAATACTCTAGAAACACGTGGAAACCAAAAAACAGCTGTTTTTTTGTTGTTTTCCTACACCTCCTTGTGTTCAAAATCACCAAACGCAACTGGACTTGGTAATTTGTCTTTTAGTCTCCACACCAGTTAGTTGGACCAGTCCCAGCCTGGTCAGCAGCGACCATGAACTGATGAAGCCTCTTGGATAAGAGGTGAAACGTCTTCCAAGACAAATTACCAAGTCCAGTTGCGTTTGATTGAAATTTCCTTGAGATAACCATGACCTGGATGAATGAGAATATTCACAGGCTTACAACAGATTAGATAAATTATCCTTTCAATATAAAGCATGTAGTGGCCAAACGCTGCATTAACTATTGATTAGAGCGACTGTAGATCCCCGTTCTGGTGAAGCGACCTCTGGCTGTTACTGAAACTGATCAATCAGATGCATACGCTATCCGTCGATGGAGACGGATAGTTAAAATTTGGGCCTCTACTCCTTGCGTAGGTGACGGAGAGTCCTTGCGTTGAGGGATAATGGCGTTGCGTCAATCCGTCTCCGTCAAAACGCATAAGCATAAACTAGGTTTAAGGCTGAGTGTAAGCTACATAGGTAAAGTAACTAATCTTATTGGCTGTTATAATCTGGGTTAGTGGGAGCATGTGGATATTAAACAGTAGAGGTCCCAGGATGGAGCTTTGGGGGAACCCACAAGGCAATTTTATTTGGCGCCGGGGTGGGGGGCCCGGGGGGTATATATATATATAATGAACGTAGGCTGCAGCCGGTTTCAGCCAGAAGACCTTGGTTAAGAGACTTTTATCCCGTTGTTCAACAACTATCACTTTAGAACCAGAAACATCTCAAGTAGACAAAACATATCAATATAATAAGACCCAAAGATCCCAAGATTCCAACGTTATTTGAAACGTATATAATTCGTGACTCACACTGATTCCTTTTTAATTTTAGGCTGCTTGCAGTTAACTGCAGTGTGCTGCTTATTAGAAACGTTAAACTTTAGCTTACTCTGAGACAAACAAACAACTCCAGAGGAGGAGTGACAGGGATATCATGTTACCGGACAAATCAGTCCATAGGTGGGCGTTTTGGGTCGCTTCGGCACGCTTGGAACCAAGACAGAAGTAGTCTCAAAAAAGGGGTCGGCTGGGCTCGGTTCGGAACGGACGCAGGTAATTGAAACACACCAAAGGGTCCCGTTCTGTACTGTACTGGCACTAGTGGAAACGGGGAATTATTGGTTCTGAGAGGCCAAGAAAATGTAATTAATAGAGAATAGGGCTGCAACAACGAATCGATTAAATCAAATTCGATGATAAAAAGCGTTGGCAACTAAACTTCGTCATCAATTAATTGTCTAATGTGATTACAAGGTCTAATTTGGTCGCCAGTCGCACAACTTTTTTTTCCTGTGTAACCTTTAACATTCCTAACAAGCAACTCGTCACAAAGGTTGTAGGCTGCAGCGGAGCATTGCAGGAGCAGGTAGACCTAAGACAATAAAAACGTCAGAAGTTTGGGAGTACTTTATTTTAAACGTGTTCCTCACGTGTACCTGCAACATTTGTAAGTCCGAACTTGCATGACATTGGAGTACAGGTGATTATGCAGCATCTTAAACGGCAGCATGTCTGAGTCATCAGTGAGGAAGGGGAGAGCTCAGTTTCTGCTTTAGTTGTGAAAAACTGTTACTTTTAAAGTAATGAATCGTAGAGTCTCTGCAAGAGAAGTCTGTAAGCGTATGGTGCATTTCTGCTCTCCATCCAGCTCACCATGCATGGCTAGAGAAACCGTGAGCAGCATGCATTGATCGACAGTACAGAAGTTGTTGCTTTTTTAGCAATTGCAACAGAGCGTATGGTGAGTATGATCCCTGACGTTATAAAAGCTTCATGGGAAGAAAGGACGACAGCCGTGAACTCGAAAGGCACTTTATTTTCTCTCTCTCCCGTACTTCACCTACAGCAGTCAAGCTTTCTCACTCCAATACATCAGCTCCATGTCTTCACAATAAAAGCATTACGCGCCACATCCTGGCCGACTGCACTAATCAAAATAAAAGGTCTCATAAACACTAAGCTATGATTACGTTATCATGTATTTGGTTATGCATGACTGTGAAGAATGTTTTAAGATCTATTGTGCTACTTGTGTTTATGTTGATTTATGCCAAAATTGTTTATTAAATATTTCAACAGCTGTAAGACATTTGAGGTGATAGCATGATGTTTTGCAAACTATTGAACTGTTTTTAATAATATTCTGTTGTTAAGTAAAGTGAAGGAAGGAGAAAAAAAAACACTTTCATAACACTTTTTAAAATTAGTCCCGCTTATTCGATTAATCGAGTCGAGACCCCATCCAATTCATCAATTATCCAAATAATCGTTTGTTGCAGCCCTAATAGAGAATATAATTTTTTGTGATTTTTTTTTGTTTTGTTTTAGTAATTTGTAAAAAATAAGTTGGGCATATTTAGTATGCACTGAACTTTGATCGCCAAACTCCATGAAACAGAAATGTATGGCTTGTGGTATTATTTTCTGTGGGTTTTTTTAAACGCTTTCAATGTCCTACGTTGTGGAACTTTCCATACATTTCAAACATTTCTTGAATGCACCACAGTTGTTCGATGCAACAAAGCTCTGAAGGCACGGATGTTGTTTCTGAGTGGAAATATATGTCGCACAAATGATGTTGGAGGATTTTTTTTGTAGTGGACACGCGCTGTCCACATGCAGACACTGGAAACAGAGAAAATGCTGATCTTCACTTTGGCCGGAGTTTTTAAAAAGAATGTTTTTGGTGCTGAAAATCTGCCTTTATATGTGGATGACACGCCAAAATGTCAGAAAAATCGTTTTTTTTTGTGTGTGTGTTTTTTTGTTTCATTTTTGTTAAATACCCGTCTACGTGTGGACAAGAGCATCTCACTGTAGTGACGTTGCCCGACGTCGACGTTGTGTAGCCAACCACGATCTGTTAGTCTTTAACACATCCGGCAGAGAAAGGCCCGCCTACAAGCTTTGCAAACTTCAGCTTATACTTTGTCTGCTGTGTATATGCGTCAAACTACTCGCTTTGTGAGCGTTGATGGCTCTCTATATAGCTTCAGTACATTTCATTGTGAGTTACTGCTGGGTTAAATTGTGCATTATTCCGTTAAAGTGATGTTTTCAGACTTAAATTTTTCTAATTCATTAGCGGAAGTAGCTGACATAGCTACTTCACAAGAGCATAAGAGCATTTGTTCCTGATGTTCACATTACAGACTTTTGTTTGCAGACCGTAGTCTATATTTGTAGTCTGTATTACATTTGATTTATGTGATGTTTAATACACCTGCTGATATCCAAATGTTAAGTTTATTCATATATTTTGGTTATTTCTACCTTAGTTGCATTTGTTATTATTTTTCATATGAGATCACACACATCTTCATTTCCCTCCTGATTTTATATCACCCAAAGTTGTTTTAGCAGCTGTGTGGAAATAATAAAGAACAGAAGAAATATAACAGCCTTTTTGCCAACACAGGGGCAGGGGGGGTTTGTTGCAGAGAAGTCAGATTCCCAATCGCATTATCTGAGTAGTTTAGTCGAGTTTCTGGATCTCCAGTTTGGGTTCAATTCAAGCCGGACTAAGGTGTATACATGCATTTCAAAAGTCTGATTTCAGTCGCACTAAGGTAATAATTAAACTTTCTCTTGCTGCATGTAAACACACTGAATGGCACCAGGATGTTTGAACATGGGGGGAAAGAACAAGGAACTGAGACAGAAAGGAAGCAAGTAGAAGACCTTATTTTCAAGACTGTATCTAAGGAAAAAAAATTTAATTTGTCACATAAGCTCTGTGAAAGAAAAACTCTGCCATTATTTCCGTCATAGCTCAGGTTAACAGTAGGATTCAAAACTTTAAAAAGGACCTGGGAACTGTGGCTGTTTATGCATCCAAGGTTAGACATAAACTTAGATATATCTGATTTTATGGTTTTAAAAGCAAACAAACACTCCTACAGGAATTGTATAGATACATGCAGCCTGTCTTTTTTCACTTCCTCTTAGTACATTAACATTCCTGTCTTAGTGTGGGGTGAGATCATTCAGCCACGGCTCATGTTTTTGGTTAGACTGCATAACTTGGCACTGAACTGAAGCTACAGAGTTGAGAATATCAGAAGATGTTCTGTAAAAACAATCTGCCAGGTCTTCCATGCAGTCTGACTGAGATTCTATTGTTCCAGATTTAGTAAAAGCAGCAAAAGTCACACAGCCGTACCATTATAAACTGTGTAGAAAAAAGTCTTCTCCACAGGGCAATGTAGCTCAACAGTGAAGAGAACAGGAAAATGATCAGAGATCTGGAGATCAGGGATAGCAGCAATACCGTAAATGGGTTTGCTGTACTTTAATATACATTCATTGTATTGTAATAACTCTTCTTGTAAAGTGCCTTGAGATGACATCTGTTGTGAAATGGCGCTATATAAATAAACTGAATTGAATTGAATTCATCCTAGGGCCGGGCAATATGGCCTCAAATCAATATTGCGTTATAATCTAAAGCATGTGCTTATATGCATGTGATATGTATTGAGGTATATTCTTTTCCTTATTTCTTTATGCTTGCTTATGAACATTATCTGTTTCCAGACACATTGAAATAAAGCAACTTCGACATTTTTTGGAATGCCCTTTAAAGAACATTTATTGTGAAAAATGCATTTAAAAAATATTTAATTATTTGTCCAAAATAATGGAACATATAAATTCTCAAAACATAAATATCAAGATATTTTATATAAAATAAAAGCTAAATATGAAAATTAAGTTCAAAATGTTCTACTTTTCTTTCTTTACTTATTTATACATTTAAAATCGCACAAAAAATAACCTGTATACATTTAAATAAACCAGCTTGAATTTCAACAGGTTTCTTTTCTGTTAAATGAAAAACAAAAAACTTGAAACTTCCAATATCTAGTGTGAAGACAAATGCTTAACATCAGTATCCTTGTGTACCTGGTACAATGTATGTACAGTTGTGGCCAAAAGTTTTGAGAATGACACAAATTTTAGATTTCACAAAGATTGCTGCTAAACTGCTTTTAGATCTTTGTTCCAGTTGTTTCTGTGATGTACCGAAATATAATTACAAGCACTTCATACGTTTCAAAGGCTTTTATCGACAATTACATGATATTTATGCAAAGAGTCAGTATTTGCAGTGTTGGCCCTTCTTTTTCAGGACCTCTGCAATTCGACTGGGCATGCTCTCAATCAACTTCTGGGCCAAATCCTGACTGATGGCAACCCATTCTTTTATAATCACTTCTTGGAGTTTGTCCATCCGCCTCTTGAGGATTGACCACAAGTTCTCAATGGGATTAAGATCTGGGAAGTTTCCAGGCCATGGACCTAAAATGTCAACCTTTTGGTCCCTGAGCCACTTAGTTATCACTTTTGCCTTATGGCACTGTGCTCCATCGTGCTTGAAAATGCATTGTTCTTCACCAAACTGTTGTTGGATTGTTAGAAGAAGTTGCTGTTCGAGGGTGTTTTGGTAGCATTCTTTATTTATGGCTGTGTTTTTGGGCTAAATTGTAAGTGAGCCCACTCACTTGGATGAGAAGCAACCCCACACATTAATGGTCTCAGGATGCTTTACTGTTGGCATGACACAGGACTGATGGTAGCGCTCACCTTTTCTTCTCTGGACAAGCCTTTTTCCAGATGCCTCAAACAATCAGAAAGAGGCATCATGGGAGAATCTGACTTTGCCCCAGTCCTAAGCAGTCCATTCACCAAACTTTCTGCAGAACATCAATCTGTCCCTGATGGGTTTTTGGAGAGAAGTGGCTTCTTCGCTGCCCTTCTTGACACCAGGCCATCTTCCAAAAGTCTTTGCCTCACTATGCGTGCAGATGCACTCATAGCTGCCTGCTGCTGTTCCTGAGCAGGCTCTGCACTGGTGGCACTCTGATCCCGCAGCTGAACCCTCTTTAGGAGACGATCCTGGCACTTGCTGGACTTTCTTGGACGCCCTGAAGCCTTCTTAACAAGAACTGAACCTCTTTCCTTGAAGTTCTTGATAATCCTATAAATTGTTGATTTAGGTGCAATCTTAGTAGCCACAATATTCTTGCTTGTGAAGCCATTTTCATGGCCCTAACCCATGGCAAAGAAGGACTATGCAATTCATCTGATTACTGTTCATAACATTCTGGAGTATATTCAAATTGATATTATAAAAACTTAAGCAGCAACTTTTACAATTTTCAATATTCATGTAATTCTCAAAACGTTGGCCACGACTGTAGACACAGCATGATGAGATCATCAAAGTGCATAACCATGGTATAGTCAAAATATCTACCTTTGGCTAAATTTATATCATGTCTACTAGGGCTGGGCGGTACAATTTACAGATACCCAAATTTATGACTGATACCAACGTCATTTTGCCCATGTCTGTAAATGTTGTACTTATTAAAAAATGTATATATGTTTTTTATTTTAGCGTTGCTCATGTCCCTTTTTAAGAAATGATAGCTGGGGCTGAGTCACGTGACTACGTACAGTCATGTGACTTCATCGCATCCAGAAGGGAACAGTGCTGTCAACACAGCAGCTGTGTCGCTATATTTAGTGATTGTTTAGACTCCTCTAGCATCTCCTTTTTTTTAAGTGATAAAAATAGGGACTTTTTATGATGATAGTGGATACTTTGAGACTCTAAAAGGAGCACATGCTATTGTTAATGCTTTCACTCAGCAGTGGAGCTGCAGTCGACCCGAGCGCTAGTGCTGTACAATACTGCAAAATTTTGTTTTATTCGATACCAATTAAATACAGGGCTAGTATTGCCGATACCGATTCTGATACTTTTAGTGCTATCAAAGAGATTTGTGAAATTTATTAAGTGAATGTATAATCACTTTGAAAATTTGCCTAAAAACTTGAATATTCATGATTATTTAGTAAGTTTTCCTTTAATAGATCATTTATATGATGATGATGATAGTAGTAATAATAATAATATGATATAATAATAAACGTAAAATATAATAACTAATGTTGTTTTGACAGTAATACAAAAGATTTATTCAGCCATTTTCATATTTCAGAATTGAGGCATAGCTATGAATTTTGAGTTGGTAGCAGCATATCTATTTTTTCAATTACAGTGAAAAATATATTGTTATTTGGACTGGCTTAATATATTCCCTATGTGACTGTCTGAATAGTAGTAGTAATAATATACTAAATTATTGTAACCAATTACACTGAAAAATGCCATTAGCCTATCATGAAATCTTATTTTCATTTCACTATAAGCTACTTGGATATTGATGATGCCCATGCTGAAACGCCTCAGCAACGGACCGCTGTCTCAGTGCTGGGGAGCTGCGTTCCCTCTCTTCTTCCTTCTTTTGACTCTGCTGCAGCTCAAAGTTTTGGTTGGGGTGTGTTTTAAAGCTTGTAAAGGTTTGTGGAGTTGCTACAGTACCGTATTTGTTTCCTGCAAACATTACAGGCTGCAGTGGTTTGGTCAAGGACTGTAAAATAGCTCCAAACGGTGCTCGTCTTTCGCTCTGCATTCGCTCGCTCGCCTCGGCTCGTCTCTTGCTTTAATAGAGTTGTGTGTTGCAGTGGAAGGGGGAGGGGCTTAGCAGCAGTGCAAGGGTGGGGGCAGAGTGAGATTTGTGCAGCAGCAGCAGGCAGCATGAGTGAAGGGAGAGAGGAGCGCTGGAGTGGCTGCTTGGAGTTGTACTAAGGAGAAACTGAAACTTAAGGATCAATCTCATCACGCAGCTATTGATCAATACGAGATACCAACGTTAGATCGATACTATTGATATTTTAGATCGATCCGCCCAGCCTTAATGAGCGCTCCAAGCTCAGTATGCTTCAGTGCCGCCCGCTCAGGTCCGGCTCAGTCGGAGCAGATAATAACCCCGCTGAGCCCAGGATGTTGATACACCGCTTGAAGCTGCCGCTTCCTGATCCTACCTGTGCTCTGATGTACAGTATGCAAAATATTTTCTGTCTATAATAAATGACTACGCACTAAAATCACAGATTGCCCAACCCTAATTTCTACCTTACACCTTCTATATTGCTACCTGCTAATTTATCCAGCTACATAATTTCCTTGATTTTCTTTTTTTTCAAAGTGCACAAGATAGTTTTGTTTTTTAATAGAAAAATGTTACATTTTCTTTCAACTGAGCACAGCCCCAGATCCCCCCTACAAGAGATTTATCCTTTTCACCTTTTTCAACCCTGAACCGTTTTGAGGTTTGGCAAAAGCCTGGCCGTTAACTTCTTGATTAATTTATGGAAAAACATGCATGGAGCAAAAATTTGCAAGACGTTGACAATCGAGGACTGGTGTTGGTCAGGTCAGCTTAGTTTCCAAGAATCTGTCTCCATCTGCAGGTCCAAGGTTTTCTTTATGCCTTTGTTCGTTTGCTTCTACATCTATGAAGTTTAGATGATATGTAATTATAATGCCATATAAATCACCTCTCCTTTACCACAATGCTCATTCATTAGCTTGATGTCCTGTATAATATTGATATTGCACAGGACTGTTTGGACAGGAGGACAGTTTTAGAAAGCTATCAGATATTAAGCCTGTTTCAGGAGATCTCATTGTTGTGGATCTGAGCCTCACCATCTAGGATGACAATAATTACCTGTTTCCACAGACCCACAGTTTACAGGACATGAGGCAGCAGGCGGCCGTTGCAGCCAAAGTCTTCATTCAGAGGGATTACACCAAAGGAACCATGTGTCAGTTCCAGACCAAGTTTCCTTCGGACCTGGAGACCAAGGTAGGAGAGACCTCTACACGCAGCATCTGTGCTATCTTCTGCTTGACAGTCGTGTTGCGAAGGAACATCTCAGATTTGAGTTAACCTTACGGACAATTTCAGAGTTCTGCCTATTTATTTTCTAATTTAAGTATGTAGAATAAGATATTTACACATATTAATACCCTTATCACACTTGATTTGGATCTCTATTGTTTACGAGTTTTGAGAAGAGCAGACAGCGTCTGGTATTGCGCTTCATGTGGAAAACGAACACTGCACATCACCCTGGATACATGGACAGGTGTGGCTATAATTACAGGGGAATCCCACAGAAAATGTGTGAAAGACTGCAAAAGTTGAGGCAAGGGCCGAGATTCCATCCTGCGCAAAAGCAAAGCTAAACTGTGGCTTAGGGCTGGGCGATATGGCCAAAAGTTTATATCCCGATATAGCTCAGTTCATATCCCGATAACAATATACTAAACGATATAGCAATTTTTCTGTTAATTTATTTCATGAATGAACATGGAAGTACAGTTTTAAATGACAGATGACAATAACACCACCCAGATTCATCATTTACTGCTCTTTTTCCATGATGTCAGTGATCTTTTACGAGAACAGCTAAGCTCTACACTCTGCCTTTGAATTAAACATATTTGAAACATAAACAAATTTTGCTGCAATACCTGCTATCACTCATTTTCTTAGCTTAACAGCACGTTTTGGCTGTAGCTTTTTTCTCTCTCCTCTTGCACCCTCTCGTTTTTATTTGTTTCATTATCTGCGCGTCTCCTCTGTAACAGAGCGGTGTTATGTTGATGTGTTCCCCCCTTGAGATGTGTTACAGCTATACCCACATGCTAGAGGGTGACAATTTTTCGTGATTCCCACGGGGCACGTGATTCCTGCAGGATTCCGCGGGACAGGAGTCAATTTCACTGTTGGTAACATGATCGGGAAAGGACAGGAAATAATCCACGGGATCGGACGGGAAACCGGACATTATAATTTAAAAATACGTTTTTTTTTACATTTATCTTGTCAGATATCAGGGAATTGGCTTTAAAAAATTACGCTGCGATGCTGTGCCAATGTGTGTGGTTATTAACTCCGCTGCAAAATGCAATTCCATCGGGTCTACTACACTGCACGCACCAAAACTGAAACTGCTACGTTGTTGCTACACCACCTGAATAAACTGCTAAGCATATGATATCCGACTGAAAATGCGTGTATCTTAATAGTTTGGTAGTCAGACGAATCGAGTCCATTTATGATGTGGAAAGGTGGCCAAACAACGAGAATGCAGGATATGGTTAAAGATGGCAGATAAAGCTATGGTTTAAAGGGGGACGGGGGGAGCGAGCGCCATAGGAGGTAAATTACTAATCTATGGGATTCGGGTCGGGACGGGAGTCTTTCTCTCTGGGTTTTTTCGGGACAATATTTTTTTGGGGGGGCTGTCACGTGATCGGGACGTGACGGGAGTATTTTTTTGGGATCGGGACGGGAGCTAAAATTGTCACCCTCTAGTCCCGTGTCACCCTCTAGTCTACTAGACTGCACGCACCAAAACTGAAGCTTCTACATTGTTGCTACACTACCTGGATATACTTGTAAGCCTAAGATATCCGACTGAAAAGGCGTGTATCTTATGCTGCATTCGAGAGCCCATTCAAACCAGTGGGTTGGGGACTTATCTAACCTCCAAATAGGTAAAGTGCACTGGAATGCCTGTCGAAGTGGAACCTCCTACCTGCGAAGTCGGAGCATAATGGTGGCGCCCACGGAGTCTCACGTCCTGAGAGGTAAAATTTGAACGAATAGGCTATAAACTGTACTTCTCTGCTTGTAGTCTTGTTTTAGACACTGTAATTTTAGCAAAACTTGTTTTTCATATTATGATGTGAATGTCGTTATTATCTTTAGCATACGTCTTCATAAACAAAGCGACTAACTGTTTAGCGCGCGGTCGTCCATGTTTTCTGTTTACATTCCACTTCAATTACCTCGAACGCTTAGAAGTGGGAGCTAGTACATTTCAGGTAGAAGAAGTCTCACTTCCCACTGGTTTGGATGGGCTCTCGAACGCAGATTTAATTGTTTGGTCAGACGAGTCCATTCATGACGTGGTAAGGTGGCCAAACAACGAGAATGCGGGATATGGTTAAAGATGGCGGTTAAAGGTAAATGGATGATCTTTGATACTGTGGTTGGCTATGGTTTAAAGGGGGGCGGGGGGACCGAGCGCAATAGGAGGTAAATTACTAATCTACGGGATTCGGGACGTGACGGGAGTATTTTTTGGGGGACTGGATGGGAGCGACAATTGATTCCCGTGTCACCCTCTACCACACGCAGGGTGGCTGCTGCTTGTTAATATTAAACAGATGGATCGCATTAGTTTTAGGCACTGGTTCCTGAATAGTAGGATTAGGAAAATATTCAAGTTATGATTATCGATTCTGTTTGGATATAAGAAAACCGACGCAGATTAGACAACAGTTTGTAAAGTTTACCAGCTCCCCGTTCGACCGACGGACTCCAATACTACACATTTATCTTATTACCATAACAACCATATACCATAACAACAAATACAATGAGCAAAAGTAGTGTCGAGTCGTGGCGTAAGCTCTGATAAACTCCAGATACAGACGCTGTAGCACACCACTGACGTGTTGCAAGCGAACAAAATTCCTTTTAGTGCCAGTATCATTCTGTCTGAGGGACACTTTTTTTTTCTGCCAGTCGGGAGGGGAGGGCAGACACGCAGGGAAACCAACTTTAGGTTGTCTGATAATCTAGTTTAGATCCCTGGTCTGAAACATGTTGGTTACCGTCTTCCTCCATGCATTGCAGCACAGGAATGCCATGAGGTGCATCTAGATGCAGTTTACTGCCGTACAACATTGTGGCTTAAACGATAGAGATAAATATAAAACAATAGACGTTTTCTATCGTCCTGACAATATATTTCGTACTGTGGCTTGTTGCTGACCTTCATCTTGTCACGTGTCAATGTGCCTCTGGGCAAGGCATTTAACCCCAAGCTGTCTATAAATCTGTGTTTCAGTGTATGACTGTGTGCATGTTTGTGAGTGCAAATGAGTGAATGTGGCTCTAGTGAAAAGCACTTTGAGTGATCAGTGTATAACTTCAGTTCACACACCATTAAACATACAGCCAGAGGTATGCTGGGATATTTTTACTCCCTTAGTGATGCACCAAGTCTTAGCTTTGTAAGTGGCAATAGTACAGCACACAGTGGACCTGGTTGTGTAACCTAAAGGATCAGCATTAGAAGTCCATCAGCGAAGACCTTTTATTTGGTCCAGAGTCACAGAGATGGGGAGAAAGTTGAGAAACACCTGGTTCATTATTCATTACCTCATTCAGCTTTCATCAGGGACGTCTGGGATCAGTGGACCCACCATTAGGACTTCTTAGCCAGATTGGCTCTCTCCTTTCCCTACTAATATTTTCCCCTTGTACTGCTGAAAATTCTCGCCATGGGAGCAAACATTTCCTTGTGGCGCAGTCCACAGCTGGAACACAACCAGGCAGTGCAAGATCTGTAATACTCTGGGGCAAAAAACGTATTTAGCAGCCACCGATTGTGCAAGATTTCCCACTTAAAAAGATGAGGGTTGTGTAATTTTCATCATAGGTAGACTTCATCTGTAAGAAACAGTAGGGCCTGGTAGAAATATCAATTCATCAATGCATTGCAATTTGTTTCTCAATTTAATATCGAGTTGTCAAATCCTATGAATTGATTCAGTCCACCAACCAGTAGCGGTGTTGTGGGCAACACTCTAGTGAGAGCGTTCGGCTTTGTACAACACATGTACAATATTGTACAGTTTGTTCTGCTAATTAAACCATGAAAGGAAACACACTGGGGTCAATTTTTTCTTAAACATTGGTACCACTGCATACATTATAAAAAAAGGTACTTAATTACTTGGGTATTTGTGGACCTATGAAAACATTTTCAACAAATGCAAAAATCAGAAATAACACCGAAGACAGATGGACAGGCGCTCCTAAGGAGGAACAGATAACCTGTAGTTGGTGTCCTGGTAGGAGGTTTGAGCTCCGATGCGGCTCAGGAGGTCCTAAAAATGGGCGGGGGACAGACGGAAGTAGCGCTGAAAGCCAACCTCATCCATAAGCAGCTCCTTGAGCAAATTGTTAAACCCCCCAAACTCAGAACGCATCTCAATAATGGGCACTGATGCATCCGATGTCGACGTTGTCTAGCTTTATCTAGCAAATAAAGCCAAGCCACTTTCTAGTTACAATCCACCGTAGTTCAGAACGTCCGTCAACAGAGGAAGCCCCGGCCACACACTTTTTTTTGCGCAGAAGCAAGCGTTGGAAGCCAAAAGTACATGCGTTAAACTACATGTGTTGGGTGCATTGGTTGACGCAGATAAAGTGTGCGGTCTGAACGTACCATTAGATTAGGTTAATTGGTCTTTCTAAAACAAGGGTCTCCAACTCTGTTCCTCGAGAGCTCCTGCCCTGAATGTTTTAGAGGCATTCTTGCTCCAGGACAGCTAAATAAAATAAATGGCTCGCTAGCAGGCCTTTGCCAAACTTGTCACGCTGAAGAGGTAATTCAGTTGTGATTTAGCTTTGATGGAGCAGGGATGCATCTAAAGCCTTCTGGATAGAAGCTCTTGGGGACCAGGATGCGGGAGCTTGCAACTTTTATCAAATAAATTAAACTACGCCCATAAATATTTGTACAATTACTTACTCGTAGATGGAATCAAGCACTGCTCATCTATACCTTAGAGCAGTATTTGTCAAACTTTTTAAAGTGGGTACCACCGGAGAAAATGTTGAGCTCTTCAAGTACCATGATTATGACCAACCTAAACACACAGTAGAGAAGGCTTACCCTTTTAACTATAGACAATTAACAAAGGATGCTTATTTACTCCTAATAAGGAATATTTATGGGTAATTGTTGCCAGCCACAGCTACACTGTGTGTGAATTATACATTTTTGAATTAATTTTATTTAAAAAAATGTTTAGAACTTTCCTCTAAGTACCACTAAGGAGATCTTGAGTACCACTGGTGGTACATGTACCACAGTTTGAGAATCATGGCCTTAGAGCTTATGTAACGTGTCAAAAAGTCATTTTGTCCTGCTGCTACCTTTCTTCTTTGAATCCAACACTATATAAAGCCTATATTTATGATTACAACGCTTTAAATAAAGAAAAAATATATTGTGTACTTAGAGCTGTGATAGAATTTTCATATCAATGTAATTCAAATTAAAACCTATGGGTATTATGGAATTTAACGGTATTTTTTCCATACAAGACCGTTCATATATACATTATCTTATAAGAATGAATAATATAAAAATGTGGTTTAAATAGCCTATTTTACTGTCATATGGACTGCATCATGTTGTTTTTTTACAAACACAGGTCAATGATGTGAAACGAATTAAAATGATTATAATTCTAGTAGACATTATTGATGTTCTAAGGCTGATAGTATCCTTTTTTTTAACCTCACGTTGACCCAAGCAGCAAATTGCATCTTGTACTGGCTTTGCATGTAGTACTGAAAAATCACGCTAGGGGGGAAGAGTACAGACCCAGACCAAATAGTGCCAAAGAAGAAGTAAAATAAACATGGTGACCGTAGGCGATTATTAGATGGTTAATATTCAGATAACAGAAAAAAAGACGGCAGAAGTATCGTAGGTGGTATGTAAAACATATTTACCGCTATTTTTGATTTCTTTTCTACTGGTTTTGCCGCTGTTGACCTCGTTTACCTACAGACGGTCAAATAGCGCTCAACACTCCCCCTACTGGTTACTCACAATAGTGCTTTTAAAAGAAATGCTGTTTGGTTCTCGTCTGACCTTTTTAAGCTGATTAACTCTTTAAACTATAGACGAGACTCCTGTTTTTTGGAATTACTTAATCAGAATTGTGTGCTTCGCTCCTGCCAGCAGCTGTACTTAGTAAAAAACGTTATTTTCTACACTGTGTTGAAGTGCGTGTAGCAGTAAAATCGGTCCTGGCTGAAATACTTCCCCTCATTAAACTTTTCACAACAGATGTCATCTCAAGGCACTTTACAAGAAGAGTCTTTACAATACAATGTTTAATTTAGGAATAAAAAAAAAGATGTCTGACTCTGTAATTTTTTCTGGTCCCTTGCCTGATCGTACTAGCGATGACATGTACAGCCGTGTGCTGTCGTTTCACCTTTGGTTGTCAAGGTGGTGTCCAGAAAACGATGTGGGCTACATTGATAACTGAGGGGCCTTCTGGGGAAACCCTGGACTGTTACGTAGAGACAGCATCCATCCCACCGCGGACGGAGCTTCGCTTCTTTCCAGGAACATTGATAGGGTTATCTCTAGTTCCCCAAAGCCATGACAACCCAAGGTCCAGCTCAGGGATCAGGGACTGCCACCCACCCACTACCCTATAGAGACAGTTTCCCGTCCACTGCCCAAAACTAATGAATTAAAAGTTAATGCTACTAGAGCAAAGTATAAAAATCTCATAAAGATAATTACAACTCCGACTGAACAGAAAAATAAATAAATTAAATGTGGTTTACTAAACATAAGATCTCTCTCCTCAAAAACACTCTTAGTAAATGACTTAATTTGTGAAAATAATATTGATTTGTTTTGTCTTGCAGAGATATGGTTGCAGGAAGAGGATCATGTCACAATAAATGAGTCAACTCCCCCTAGCTACTTAAACTTTAGTGTCCCTCGAAGTACTGGTCGAGGAGGTGGAGTAGCCACCATCTTTCATTCAGATTTACTAATTAATCCCCCAAAAAATAATACTTACAGTTCCTTTGAGCATTTAATCTTTAGCCTTCCTCATACACATAACAAAGCAGTAAAGCCTTTTATTCGTGGTCTTGTATCCTCCACCAGGCCCTTATTCTCAATTTTTAGATCCGATATCAGATTTTCTATCTGACTTAGTTTTAAACACTGATAAAGTCATTATAGTTGGAGACTTCAATATGCATGTTGATAGTGAAAGTGATAGTCTAAATACAGCTTTTAACATTATCTTAGACTCAATAGGCTTTACTCAAAATGTGCAGGGACCAACCCATCGCGGTCACCACACCTTAGATCTTGTGCTGACTTATGGCATTGACTGTGAAGAAATAACAGTCTTTCCACATAACCCTATCCTGTCTGATCGTTTCCTCATCACTTTTAAACTTACTCTAACAGATCATATCAAACCTGAAAGAAAACTTCATTATTCCAGAACGCTATCAGACAATGCTGTAGCAAGTTTGAAAGAAGCTCTTCCAACTTTAATTTCCTAAGTACATAAAAGTACAATAGAAAAACAGTGATTTAACTCGTAACCCCTCACAACTTGACGTTCTAGTTCATAGCGTTAATTCCTCCCTGTGTCTGGCAATAGACAAAGTTGCCCCACTGAAAAAGAAGGTGGCCAGCATTAGAAGATTAGCTCCCTGGTTTAATTCAGAGCTATGTACCCTGAAGAAGAACGTTAGAAAACTAGAGAGAAAATGGGGCTCCACGCATTTATAGGATTCCTATTTAGTGTGGAAAAATAGTCTATTGCTATATAAAAAGAGCCTTCGAACAGCTAGAACAGCATATTATTCATTCACAGGTTCATTCATCGAGAATAAAAATAATCCTAGGTTGCTTTTTAATACAGTTGCCAAACTCACACAGGATCATAGCTCTATCGAGCCAACCATTCCTCAAGCTCTTAGTAGTGATGACTTAATGCAATTCTTTATAAATAAAATAGACTCTATAAAAAATAAGATAATTGGGAACCTACCCAATAGGCTTGCTTCCTCCCTAGTTAATGAGGCAACATCAAAAATGGTTGAACCTAATATATGCTTAAACTGCTTTAATGCAGGCGAACCTTCTGATGTACTAAAATTATTAGCTTCATCTAAACCTTCAACTTGCGTTTTAGACCCAATCCCAACTAAACTCTTAAAAGAAGTTTTCCCTCTGATCGCTGCTCCAATTTTAGATATAATGAATCTATCCTTGGTCAATGGATATGTACCACAGGAGTTTAAGATAGCTGTAATTAAACCTCTACTTAAGAAACCATCTCTTGATCAAAACGACTTAATTAACTATAGACCGATATCTAATCTTCCCTTCTTATCTAAAATTCTTGAGAAAATAGTTGCACACCAGATATGTGAGCATTTAAACAATAATGAGCTGTTTGAGAAGTTTCAGTCAGGCTTTAGAGCTCATCATAGCACTGAAACAGCTCTGGTGAAGGTTACTAATGATATTCTCATAGCCTCAGACAATGGACTGGTGACCATTCTGGTCCTGTTAGATCTCAGTGCTGCCTTTGACACTGTTGATCACAATATTCTCATAGAAAGGCTTCAAAGTGTCGGTATAATAGGAACAGCACTAGGTTGGTTTAAATCTTATTTGTCTAACAGATTTCAGTTTGTTCAGGTAAATGATAAATCTTCCTCAACCTCAATAGTTACTTGCGGAGTACCACAGGGTTCAGTGCTTGGGCCGATTCTTTTTACTATATATATGCTTCCTATTGGTAAAATAATTAGGCAGCATGGGATAAATTTCCATAGTTACGCAGATGATACACAGCTATATCTATCCATAAATCCTGATGAATCCAATCAGTTAGGTAGACTACAGGCATGTCTGGAAGACATAAAAACTTGGATGACTCTAAACTTCTTGCTTCTGAATTCTGATAAAACAGAAGTTGTCGTCTTTGGACCAGAAGCTCTGAAAAAGAAACTACTTAGTCAACCCCTTCACCTAGACGGCATTAAATTAGCCTCCAGTAATAAAGCAAAGAACCTCTGTGTTATTTTTGACCAAGATATGTCATTTAGATCTCACATTAAAGAAGTCTCTATGATTTCCTTTTTTCACCTTAGGAATATTGCAAAAATTAGAACCATCCTGTCCAGGAATGATGCTGAAGAACTAGTCCATGCCTTTATTACTTCAAGACTGGATTACTTTAACTCTTTATTATCAGGTAGTCCACAGAAAACAATTAAAAGTCTTCAGTTAGTCCAAAATGCTGCTGCTAGGATTCTCATGAATATTAAAAGAAGAAGAGATCACATTTCCCCATTTTTAGCTTCTCTTCACTGGCTCACAGTAAAATATCGAGTAGAATTCAAGATCCTCCTTCTGACATATAAAGCTCTTAATAATCTAGCTCCATCATACATAAGAGACCTGATTGTTCCATATGTTCCTAACAGGGCCCTTCGCTCTCAGACTGCAGGTTTACTGGTAGTTCCTAGGATTTCTAAAAGTAGAATGGGTGGCAGATCTTTCAGCTATCAGGCTCCCCTCCTATGGAACCAGCTCCCAGGGTTGGTTCGTGAAGCAGACAATTTGTATATCTTTAAAACTAGGCTTAAAACTTTCCTCTTTGACAAAGCTTACAGTAAGAGATATGTTAATAGGCAGTTAGAGACAGGTTAGACAGGTAGCTAGGAAGAGATAGGTTAATGTTAGTAGCCAGGTAGAGTGTCAAAAGCTAGGAAGGGATATGAAGAGGTAGAGTACCTACGTAGAGATATATTAATGTAAGCCAAGTAGAGAGTGTTAGTAGCTAGGTCTCCTAGTAGCTAGGAGACAGGTTAATGTTAGTAGCTATGCTGCTTTAGGCTAGGCCGTTGGAGGACATTATTAGGGTCTGTTCCTACTTTCTCTCCTACTTCTCCCCAACTGCATGATGTGCTGTCAGTTCAAGCGCTAACCTGCTTTCTCTTAGTCTCTCCTTATAGTAGGTGCTCCTGACCCGCCCTGCTTGACGACCCTGACTAAGATAGCATTGCAGTGACGGAAAGTTCTCCACGTCCTGCAACAAACTTATATAACCACACATATAACCACCATGACCATATGATATAAATGTAAGTAACAGCACGATATTCGTTTTATTTATTAACTTTCGTAAACAACAGAATATGTATACAAATAAAATAAAATACTCTTAAGTAAAAGACGTTTCCGACATAAATGATAAACTTAATGCTTTTAATATATCCATTTTGCTCTTTAATCAACTTCACTGTGTCACTATCTTCCCATTCAGGATCAGAATCCATGCCTAACTCAAAATATTGCAGCAGCAACAATATAACACTTGTAGCTGTACATTAAAATGCCACCATTAAAATAAAAAAAATCTGAAAATGTTTTGATTTGAACAATGAATGTCCCTTTTAGGATGAATACAGAATCTTAATACTACTCTGAAGCACTTAAACTGACCACTTTTCTTATTTAAGAAGCCTTCCATAGGTCTGCTGATTGGATTTTCTTTTTTTTTTGGTGGCATCTTTAAAACACCTCTGGACAGGAAGAAATCATGAACAGGAGAAGATTACTAATACTTTTTATTATTATTATTATAACTACTACTATTATGTGACTGGGAGCGCTGCTCTGGCGGCTGCAAGCACTTCAGTGACCGGATCAATAAAGTATCTTTGAATTGAATTGAATTGAATAATAAGCAGGCTATATTATTTTCTCAGACATTTGCTCAAATATAATATAATATTACTTTACTACTACTATTATCACTAAATTATGATCATAATTATACAACATATAAAGTAGCAATAAAAACTTATTTGCACAGCTAAAAATAAAAAAACAGGCAATACAAGCTGGCATAGTATGGCATCAACGGGCTTTCTGTGGTTGTAAATCTCTTCATTTCAGTTCATGACACGTTCACAGTGCAGTGATGGCTACACAAATAAACAGCAAATAATTCTCCCTTATAAAAAAACGAAAAAACACTCTTACAAATCCGTTTGTTTTCACTAATTGAACGCTTGAAGGGAGGACTGAATTACCAAAATGACGCTCTGCTTCCCGTCTATGACGGCTCCGACAGCCTAGTTTAACAACAACGCCGCCGTGAACTTAGCCTTTCTGCATTGTCCATTTATTTATTTATTTTAATTTAATTTTAATTTAATTTTTTTCTTCGACGTGTCCTGTCTAGCAGTATGCTACTCAGAATTGGTGTCTGAGTACCAAGTACAAGCCCAACAGTTTTACTTTCCCAAGCAGAGTATTACAGCTTCGCTGTAGTACGCCACTTGATGTATATGTATGAAAAATCTTTATTAGTGATTACTGTGGGTTCAATTTCCTGACGTCATGGACATTAAACTGAGACAAGAAGGGAGAAAGGAAGAAGGTGAAGAAAAGAAACCGGACCAACAGAGGGGCGAACCGACGACACAAGACAGGGAGGCAAACAAAGAACACAAGAAAACATCCCAGTCCTCCACCTCTGCCGGACGGCAGAGAAACAGTAATACAAAACAAAAACAACAAACTGTACAGAACCAAACCAATAGTTCGGATCTAGTAGAATAAACAAAGAATTATACATTCACTACACACAAGCATTGATTAATGAACATAATACAAATGTTTCTGGTAAGCTCCTGTGAACAACTAACTAATGATGATAACCTCAGCTTAAGATATGTCCGTCCTCACCTATGTCCCCACACCTATGTGTGTGCGAGCATGCAGGTCTGAAGAAGGTTTCCCCATGCAAGTGATTGATAGCTGGTGTAAAGACCGTCAATCCGTCCTACCGATCTGGCCGGTGCTCTGGGACTCATCCGCAATTTGTCATCGGACTTGGAGAAACTGTCGGTGCGGATTGGGGCAACTGGAAATTAATTGGATTTGGAACTATTAATCTGGGAATTAATTTGGATTTGAACTCTAATTTGAACTACAATTTGGCTGAATTAGACTACAAAAGAAACCACTGACAGACTGAAGGGACAGAGAGGAATATTTGATCTCTCCCTGCAATCCAAATAATTTATATTTTGGCTCCCATGAAGACCTTCAACCTGGTCCTAATCAAATGTTCCTGAGAAGAATGTCAACAGAGTCTCCTCTCCCCCGTACACCGGCATCTACTGACGCACACACTGACATGGTTACATGTCGGCAGCGGCCCCCCCCCGGCCAGGCCCCAGCCGGGGGGCACGCCGCCCCAGAACCCCGAGCCCCAGGCCCAGCCCAGACCCTCCCAGAGCAGCACAGCACCAGGCCACTAACCCGTGTCCGCCAGCACGACCCCTCTAAGGCGCCGCATGCAGCCACTAGGAGTCACCACACAAAGCCCCCAAAGTCCCACCCCAGGCGAGAGTCACGGCACCTACTGCCCCAACCGCAAGCGGACCCACCCCCAAGGACCTCCCTGCAGTCACCACCAACCCTTAAGCTCCACATCGGCAACCGTGTCCCACAGAACGGAATCAGGGGCCCCACCCCACTAGGTGATGGAACTGATCAAGGGTGACCAGAAAGATTGATCAGATGTGGAGGCAGATGCCGTTTCTAGACCAATGTAATCCAGAAGGAGATCTCTATATTGATTAATATTCAGAGTATTTTTATTTTTCCAGTTCAAGAGGATATTTTTGTCTTAGCGATGCATAAGGCGTTGTGAAATAATTGCATAGACTTTGTATCCATGGTAACTTCATCTACATTTCCCAGCAAGCAAACTGTGGGAGCAGGTGTGATATTACATTTCAGACACTTTGATAGATCTTCACATATCTGGTACCAATATTTCTTAACAGGTGGGCAGAACCAAAGAGCATGAATATAATTGTCTGGTAGATTGCTTGTACATTGTCTACAGGTATCAGACGGCTTATAACCCATCTTGAACATCCGTTGCCCTGTATAATGCACTCTATGAAGGATTTTATATTGTATTAATCGTAGATTAGGAGTTTTAAGAAATTTAAAGGTTCTTAATGAAATTTGAGACCAAAGGTTTTGGTCAATTGAGATGGAGAGGTCCATCTCCCATTTTGAAATAGGAAGGGCTATTGATTCATCTATTCTATTTAATGTTTTGTATATTTTAGATAGTAGTTTGGTAGGGTTAAGATTAAGGACGTCTAAAACTTTTCCTGGAATTTGTAAATCAACTGTATTGAGCCTTAATTTATTTTTTATAATTGATTTAATTTGTTGGTATTCTAAGAATTTATTCTTGTTAATTCCGAATTGTGTAACCAATGTATTAAATTGGATAAAGTCTGTTCCATCAAATATATGCTCCAGGTATTCAATTCCTTTACAACTCCAGCTTGGAAAGTTGATCATGCATTTTTTTTGTAAGATATCCGGGTTATTCCAGATGGGTGTACGCCTGCATAGGACTAGTGAGGTCTTTGTCACTTTAAGAAATTCCCACCAAGCTGTCAGAGAGGAGCTGATATTAATACTTTTAAAACATTCATTTTGTTTTATATTTGAGCTAACAAAAGGTAGATCTGAAAGTTTTATCTTATTGCATAGTGTCTGTTCTACATCTACCCAGCACTCATCGATATAACTGTGTTTTACCCATCTTGATGTGTATTGGAGTCTGTTGGCTAAGAAATAATGACGAAAGTTTGGTATGTCTAGACCTCCTTTATCTTTGGACTTCTGTAGTGTTTTTAAGCTGATACGTGGGGGTTTATCTTTCCAAAGAAATTTAGAAACAGAAGAGTCCAGAGATCTAAACCAATCAGGTGTTGGTTTGCTTGGGATCATTGAGAATAAATAATTGATTCTAGGCAAAACCATCATTTTTATTGTAGCTACCCTTCCAATAAGTGATATTGGAAGGGATTTCCATCTTGCCAGATCATCTTCCACTTTTTTTTAAAAGTGGGACGTAGTTTAGCTTAGATAAGTCTGCCAGTCTTGGTGAGATATGGATACCTAGATATGTAATATTTCCCGACCGGAGCTGTAAAGCAACAGGACTCTGGTAAGAACAGTTGATTGGAAGGACTGTAGATTTTAACCAATTTATGGAATAGTCTGAAACTCTTGAGTAAGATTTTATTAACTCAATTACCTGAGAGAAGGAAGTTTGTGAATGCTGTAGAAAAAGTAGTACATCTGCGTATAAACTGATTTTATGTTCTATTTTGTTGCATTGTATACTTTTAACATTATTATTTTTGCCTGATTGTTGCTGCTAATGGTTCAATAAAAATAGCAAAGAGGGAGGGAGAAAGTGGACATCCCTGCCTGGTACCTCTCTGAAGAAAGAACCTTGATGATGTTTGATTATTGGTCCTAATACATGCTGTTGGTGAGCTGTATAATATTTTTAACCAGTTTACAAAAGAATTACTGAATCAGAATTTATTTAAGGCTGCAAATAAAAATTTCCAGTTAACTCTATCAAATGCTTTTTCTGCATCTAAAGATAATATATTGGTTTGGACGTTTTTACAGTGGGAATAATCTATTAAATCTATTAATCTACGTGAATTTGTTGAAGAGAGCCTACCTTTTATAAAACCTGTTTGATCAGGGTGGATTATTAGAGGTGTTATTTTCTCAATCCTTCTTGCAAGAGCTTTGCAAATTATTTTAAGATCAACATTGATAAGAGAAATGGGACGATAACTGGTAGGAGACATAGGGTCTTTTCCTGGTTTTAATAGAAGATTGATGTAGGCAGAATTCATGTTTGGTGGTATTCGACCATTTTCCTTTGTTTCCTGCAACATTTTGTAAAATGTTGGTGCCAGAATATTCCAGAATTCTTTATAGAACTCTACTGGAAATCCATCTGTACCTGGAGCTTTATTATTAGGCATGGATTGGAGGGCCTCCTGGAGTTCCGACACTGTTAGCGGTGAATCCAGGGCCTTTGCTTGACTGTCTGAAAGTTTAGGAAGAGTTATTTTATCCAGAAATTGTACAATATCATTATTTGAAGGGTTTATCTCTGGTGTGTATAAAGTCTCATAAAATTCTTTGAAAGTGTTGTTTATTTTTCAGGGTCATATATTATATTCCCAGTTTTGTCTTTGATTGCAGATATAGTTGTTTTTTCTTTATTTATTTTTAACTGATTAGCTAAGAAGCTACCTGATTTATTACTATGTTCAAAGTTTTCTATTCTAAGTCTTTGGATTAAGAACTATGTCCTTTTATTAATAATTTCATTTAACTCTAATTTTGCTTTCCTTATTTTACTTAAGCTCTCTTTATCCAGGGAAGGTTCTAATGATTTAATAGTTTCTTCTAATTCCTGAACATGTTTATTTTCTGTTCTCTTTTTATTTGATGAGAATGAAATTATTTTACCTCTAATCACAGCTTTCCCTGCTTCCCATAGAGTAGATGGAGACATACCAGGGAGATCATTAAATTCCATGTATGAAGCCCATTCTTTTTCAATATATTTAATAAATTCTTTATCCTTAAGTAATGATGTATTAAATCTCCAATTTTTATATTGAAGGGTTGCAATTTTATTTGCTAAATTTAAGGAAACAGGAGCGTGATCGCTGATCACTATAGGATGTATCTCAGTGTCTGAAATGTCATTCAACAGTGAGCTGCTGACTAACAAATAGTCCAATCTAGAATAAGAATGATGTACGTTTGAGTAAAAACTGTATTTTCTGTCGTTGGGATGAAGCGATCGCCATGCATCGCAGAGTCCATAATCGCTCATGTACTGTTTAACTATATCTATGGATTGCCATCTGCGCTGAGTCCCTGCTGTACTGAGCCTGTCTATTTCTTCATTTAGTCCAAAGTTGAAATCTCCCCCAAGAACAAGTGAGCAATCAATGTGATTAGCCAGAACCGAGAAGAAAGTATGAAAGAATGAGGGGTCGTCAACATTTGGACCATATATACTAACTATACATAACTTTTGGTTATTTATAAATAGTTTTAATATTATAAATCTACCTTCTGGATCTGTTGCTGTGTCTATTACTTTAAAATTAGTATTTCTATTTATTAATATTGCTACTCCTCGTTGTCTAGAGTTATAGCATGAAGAAAATATATTAGGATACTCTGGTGTTTTTAAATCATTAGCTGTTGAACTTGATTTATGAGTCTCCTGTAGTAAGACGACATCTGCCTTCAATCTTGTAAGATGGTTGAAAATCTTAATCGTTTTATCTCTGGAGCTAGAGCCACGAATATTCCATGTTAGAAATTTTACAGGATTCATAGAGCTAAGATAAACCTTAGACATTTACTATCGCCAAGGATGAATATAGGTGTAATTTTGGTTTGTCCATGGAGTTGCCAGATTGAAAAAACCAGAAACAGAGATAAAGCGAGGGAAATAATGCACCATACAGGTGTGTACAGAATGAAAGTATGATGGAAAAACATGAATATGCCATGATAAAAGTCTGTGTGTGTGAGAGAAAAAGGAAAAAAGGTGATAAAGAGATTTGGTGGTACAAATGTGAGAAAGAAAAAAGAGAAAAAGAAAAAAAAAGAAAACAAAGCAATCTAGTGCACAGCCCTGCCCCTACCCACATTTACAAACAAAAACAGCCTGCTGAGCTGTGCTTCTTTTAAACTATAGTTGTCTGATAAAACTAATTCTGTCTTGGTTCTGTTAAATATGACTAATAAAGCCAAGGAGTAACCTGAGGGTCCCTAAACAGCTGACCGTTAACATACAGTTTATCCACACTAACCGTAGCCCTACTGCCCTCACTAATATGTTTTTTTCTAATTGGAAATAACACGCGTCTTCTGTCCAGGATTTCTTTCGGAAATTGATCATTAACGCTGTAATTCGTCCCCCGTAGCTCTCTCCCGCGTCCTTTGACGTGTTCTTTTTGTTTAAAATGTTCAAATTTTGCAACAATTGATCGCGGGCATTTGTTGTTGGGTTTCTTACATCCGAGCCGGTGAACCCGATGGAAGGTTATATTTTTAACCGGGTCGCCTGGCAGTTTCAGCTGGTGTTGAATGAACTTTCGCACGGCTACTTCAGCATCTTCCTCAGCCTGCTCTGGTATCCCAGAAAAAACAAGATTGTCCCTCATTGATCGGGCCTGGATGTCTAGAATAGACTCCTTGAAACTTTTGTTTTCTCCAGACAGCTGCTTCATCCCCTCGGTGAGTTTCTTAACATCTTCTTTTAGTGTTTGGTTTTCTGTAACTAGCGAAGCTACTTGTTGTTGGCTGAACTCCAGCGATTCCCTCAGAGCCTGAAATTCTTTATGAAGAACCTCAACCAGCGCGAGACGGGCGTCCAGGCTGGTTAGCTTCTTGTCTATTGAGTCCAGGATGTCGCCGTAGCTTCTATCTGGCGAGTCGGTGGATGTGCTAGCCTCGGAACGAGTGCGCTTCTGCGACGGTGTGCTCGTTGTTGTATCTGAAGCAGGTTTCCGTGACTTACCCATAACGATGTTATCAAAGCACTCGTCTAGGTAGCACTCCAGCGAATCCAATGTTTCCTCGTCCAGGTTGTTTAGAAGAAAAAAAAAGTAACTTGATGGTTAGTTTAGAAGCTGTGTTTGGTTCAAAATGATTGCCTTGTTTTACCTGACTTTGATTGTATACTTTACCACATAACCGCCATGTTCACCTATGCACAGCTCTCGCGAGAACTCAGCAGCTCATCCTCTATGCGGGGATAGAGGGATGTCCATTTAGCTAGACCTGAGTCAAGAGCCCCATAACACACCCATAACACTGGGTAAAACTTAAGCGGGCGGAAGGATATTAATTCAGTGCGACCGGCCAAAAGTATAATAAAGGACCGGGCGGAGCAGCGGACTTTGAAAGCTACCCCAGTTCACATAGCATTCTGGCGGAGAATAGAGCCGTGTCACAGCGGGACTCATGCTGAAGTATGAAAGGGAAAATTCGATGGGCGTGCTAACGTCGTTGCGCGGAATCATATCCTGGTCATAAATTAGTAGCCGGCTGGACTTCATTGAGTAGTCGGCTATATAGCCGGCAGCCGGCGCTTGTAGAAAGCCCTGCCTCCAACAGCCTAGCCTAAAGCAGCATAGCTACTAACATTAATCTGTCTCCTAGCTACTAGGAGACCTAGCTACTAACAGTCTACCTGGTTTATATTAATCTATCTCTACCTAGCTACTCTACCTGACTACTAACATTAACCTGTCTCTTCCTAGCTTTTGACACCCTACCTTGCTATGAATCACGTAGGTGACCTATTTTGGATACAAAACTGCGAATTTCACCAACAGGTGAAGGATTTTCATGACTGCAATGAGGAAACTGTACTCCATAGGAACTTCCTTGGCAAAATAAAAATGTAACAGATTTTAATCTCCATCCCTCCCACATAACCCCTACTTTCCACCGGATGCATAGGTAGCACTTTACAGGAGCAGCACATCAGCTGACAGTCAATAGACCCTTTTCCACTGGAGGTGTAAGCAGCACGAGTCAGCCCCGTCTTAGGAGCGTCACATTGCAGCACTTTTCTAAATATATGCGGCAGTCCTGTTTTGTACGCGGTATTCTTCTGAAACGTTTAAATTTCTACATTTTGGATAGGGGAAGACAGAAAATCACACTGCTCGAAATCCGAATATTTTCAAAATAAAAGAAAACGTGCTGCTTTCATGTTGGTTTACTTAAAAAAAGGTCACTACCTGTGCAGCCCGGAGTTTTTTTCACTCATTCTATATGCACCCTTTTCTGTTATCCTAACCCTAACCCTAACTTACCAAAATAAGTAACATGCTGCTCCTGTAACATGCTGCTTACGCGTCCGGTGGAAAGGCCGGGTAAGAAACAAGGAGTGTACATGATTTGCAACGCCTTCAGATATTGGGAGAAATTCGGGGAATGGTGACTCTGGGAGATTTTCGGGAGAGGCCATGAAATTTGGGACTGTCCGGAAATATCGGTGGGTTCACAGGTATGAGTCCACGACACAGAAACACATTTTACCTTTAGCGCCAGGTCCTGCAGCAAGTGAGAAGCGGAGGACGGAGGGAGGCAGAGCTGAGGCAGAAGGCAATAGGAGGATGTATGGAGGAGGGGGGTATTGCATTAGGTAGACTCATTATTGTCCACTTTTCCACAATGATTGGCTGAAACAGCATCACTCTGCTGCTGCATTGTGTTTTCAGACAGGAGTACAGCCCATTTCGCACAGAACTCAAATGTTTGCAGCGTTTTTCATAGTTTAGAGGTGCGAGTTCTACCAGCATACGTCGATGTTAAATTACTTAGTTGCTACGTAAAATGCTTAACCTACAGGTTGGCAGGGTGGCATTTTGTACTGCACCACACCTGGAATTCCAGCAATTCATATCTAGGGGAAACACTGGATGAAGACACTTTCTGCAGAAGGCCTATCAGAGCATGGTAGCAGCAGCAGTCAATGTTTCACCATTTGCTCCAGTGAGGAAGGAGAAGAAGAGGTAGTAGGACTCAATAACCAAAGGAAAATGATCTGGTAATTATTGGTACATCACATTTGTTGACGTTGTCACTTTTTAAAATTTAAACTATAACAGCCAATAAGTGGTTTAGAATTTGTTACATGAAATAATAGAGAGATGCCTTATTTTCATTTTTTTTAACTCCAAATGGGAAATGTTTCCTGGGGGATACAAAGTGTAATTTGAAAACTTAAGGTCCTATTTTGAAAAGATAAATCATAAAATGTTTATTGAATAGTTTTCAGCTACATTTATGTGCCTGCCCATTTAAATTCTTCTTAGATTCTTTAAAAACCATACAATATGATTTCCTGGAATTGTTTTTACATGTTGTCTGTTACAGTTGAAGTGTTCCTATGATGGAAATCACAGAGCTCTTTCATCTTTTGTAAGTGCAATATCTTGACCAGTCAGTTGCTAAAAGCTCTTTGCCGCCCTGTACGTGTTTGTCATTTCTATTATGTATAGTTTGATTTCAGGTGTTGATTCATTGGAGTTGTCAGAAATGTGTAAATGATCGTCCTCAGTTGACCTGCTGCCACTATTATTATTATTTCAGAGCACAATTAGAAATGGTGTTTAACTTTTGCGCTAGAGAAGTTGATGACGCTATTTTCTCCTGAAAATCCAAATGTAATGCTTCTGTTACTTTTGCACGAGTTTTAGGATACTGCCAGATGTCAAAATGGTCCATATGGAATGCTGTTGATCTGAGAAATGGTCTAGAATATGGAGAACTCTGGAGTAGGCAGAGACGCCATGAAAACGTAGCACCCCTTGCTGTCCTGGTCGAGCAACGCTGAAAAAACAATAGAGAATGGAGAGGAAGAGCGGGGTACTATAAACAGAAAACGTCTCAAGTTAATACGTCTGCGTCTGAGTGCAAATATGCGGTCGGAGAAGCATAAACTAGGCTTAAGCCTGTGCCAGCTGAACAGATAAGAGAACTAGTGCTTGGATGCATGTTCCACATGAATGAGCTGCTTCCCGTCATTTTATGAGCTTTATTGGCTTGGTTGGGTGGTCTTCAGTGTTTTTCCAGTAGGATTTACTTAACATACACACATAGATGCTGGGCAGTTGAAGGATTGTACAAGGTTATTTTCACTGTCATAAAATTATTTCCCAGCACATTTGTTTAAGATTGGCTGTGCCTATAGTTCTAAAATGTGCAACTTGGGGCCAAAAATGTTATGGCCTGCATTTCTATTTGATTAGTTAATTTAGCTTTTTTAGTTTTTGAGCCAACATTTTTCCCCCTTTTGTACCGTTGCATATTTTGTGGTTTCCAGAAGTCACATGATTTGCAGAGCTTTTTTTACCCAAACAGATTTATTATTTCAGGCTGTGGGGTTTTCTTTCTGTTTGTTTTTCTGAATATTCCTGCTAAATATTGCCAAAGAACTGTTAGAAAAACTTGAGTATGAAAATATGTTTCTGCTCACTTTCCTGACTGATCAGTGGAGTTTTAATAATTGTCTGTTTTACATGGGCCCATGTGCTGCAGTTCTAATTGTATTAAACAACAGTTACAAATGAAAGTGGGACATCTTTAGTGGATGTGCTTGTAAAACCTGAGCTGCACGGTATTCTGATCTTTTTATTTGAAAAATGTTCATCTGTCCGTCATACAATGGAAAGGAGCTCCGGGTTCGATACAAAAACTTGTTGATGACACTTGCCCATGCTGCTTGAGCTATGTGTTTCATTTGCCCGAAAGAAAAAAAACAGCATATCAGAGTGGTTTTTGGTGCTCATGACTCCACTAAGACACTACCTAATGACTTGTCTTTTATTCGTACTACTGTATGCAGTTCCTATCCTACGTTCTAAGGGAGGAACCGTACACAAACATCACTGTTACGTACTCATTATCTCTCAAACATGCTCGTTTGTATTTTAGTATAACAACAACACCCCCCAATTTAGTCTTTCTTTCTTCAGTTCTGAACACTTACTTTATACTTTTTTAAATGAGTATCAGTTTCCCTTAATTGAAGTGTACAAGGGAATGTATGACTTGGCTTTGTTTTTTGTCAAACCACAAATAATAACACATAAAAAATATTTGCATAATCATATAAAGGTCCTATTTTCTATGGAAGTTGAAAAAAATGTGTTGGCACTAAAAGTATAATATAGGGTGACCACAATTTAGTTCCATAATATGGGCACTTTGTCCTCTTTTTTTGGAACTTAAACGTTTTGTTTAATTAAAGAAAATTTCTGAATTTAACACATTCATTATTCCCGTTCTATGTGGTTAATTAAATAAACTTCAGATTTGCTTTTACAAGTCAACCATTACAGAACAGACTTCAAAAAATCTAAATAGAAATTATTAATCTTCATTAGAGAATAAAACTATAACTATTATAGCTCCTTTTACAGCTGAAACAGAACAAGAAATTAACACAAAACTGAAATAATATTCTGATAAAATAAGTATGAATTTCATTTCAAAATAATAGAAAATTAAAAGCAGCATTATCCAAAATCACTGTGTATAAATGTATAAAAGGTTTTCACTGTCAATTTAATACTTGAACCCTGACTTTGCACAGTGTTTTCATAATATTTGCATCACTCAGTATGTTTCTATCCGACTCTAAATAGAGCTTGTAGCAGTAATCAGAATAATGACTTTGCTAGAGTTGAGTCGTGTCCCAGTTTACATGTCACTCAGAAAGCCGAATTCTTTAATGAACTGCATTCCACTCCTTGATGCTAGGTGGCTGCATACGTTTTTTCGCGCTGACGTTCTTACATTGGACTAGGGCAGAGAAAATCCCATAAAGAGAGAACTCCCACTCGCTTGGTACTACTGGGTTCTGAACTGGTTGCAGTTCCACTTTGGTTCCATATTAGGGCGCTCTCATGACGAGTACAGAATGAATGGAGGTCTATGGAGCAATACCCCTCAAAATCCGCTTTTCTCAGGATATAATTTTTTGTCTAGTAATTAGAAGAAAAAAATGTCAAAAAAGAGATGCAAAGAAATGACACATTACTGGGTGTTAAGATTTTTTAAAGTCACTTATTTGCTTTAAAAAGTACTTTAAACTGTCACACACAGTACGATCAGAGATACTGCTTTACAGCAATCCTTATTTTTTCGTTTAAATTTCATAGTACATACATAACCATAGGCAGATAACAGTGCCAGCACCCAACAAAAAAAAGTTTAGGTTGAAAAAAACTAAAAACTTGAGTATGTGGACGTCACCATGGCTTTTGAGCCATAGCTGAGATACGGGAAGGCAGGACTTACCCGTAATGTTATAATTCATAAAATGACTTGCTTTATATCTACATTTAAGGCCAGGAGGTCAATTTAATAAAATTCTTAAAATTATTAATTCATTTAGAGATCCAGACTATCACTTTAAAAGAAGCTAATTCAGTCGATTGAAATTGACTTGCAGGGCAGACCATGGCTGTGATGATTTGGTGTTTGTGGGGGTTTGCCAGAGAGTATCAGGAGAAGATGCTTTTATACCATGTTATTATGCATAGCAGAGGCTGACAGGTGCTTGATATCTACCTCTGATTGACTTTTGCACTTTGGTTTCATCTGCAGCAGTCTGTAAAATGATTACACACTCAACTGGAGAAAGTATTGTTGGATGGTAGCTGACCCAGAGATGACTCCATACCAGAAACACTCAGTTAATGAGAGTTGGGAAGCTACCCTAATGCTAACTAGCCTTGCGGTCTGCAAAACACAGAGAAACTTAAACGTAGCATATAATTCCGAAAAGCGCAAACACTTCAATCCAACTACACAATCCTTGTTTCAACGTTTTTAATAAACGTTAACATTTCTCTGTCAGCAGCCTGTTGTCTAAATCAGCGAGCTAACAGACGTCAATAATGCAGCGTATAGAAATATTTTCCAGGTCAAACTCCACTTCCCGAAAGGTAAAAACTGTCCCCGGAACCAAGTCAAGGTACAAAAAGCTATTTAATAAAAATAGTGATGCGGTTAAGTCTGGGGATCCGCTGAGCCGAGCCTTCTCTGTGGAGCAGCCTGTGTCGCTCTACCGAGCTGCACTGTGGTTTCGTGAGGAAACGCAAACGAACATATCTACACCACAGGGACAGAATATATAATATGCATACCAGGTTTAGTATTGATCAATATGTATTGATTAATCTGACAACTCTAGACCCCAGGATGTTTCAAGCTGTGTTTTGGTAAAGGCCGTCTTGTTCAACGTTCAACACTCACACTAGTGTTGCCCACAGCGCCCTTACTGGCCGGAGGGCTGAATCGATTCATAGGAGTTGATGAATCCATATGGAATTGAGAATGAAATAATTGCAATGCATGGATGGATCGATATTTTTACCCAGCCCTAGTTGCTGTACTGTAACTTCTATTATAAGGGAGCGTCCCTAACTGTAACTGTAAAACTGAATTCTGCTGAAATAACACAAGTTGGCAGCAGTCTAAAAAGCAAGTAGCTGCAGCTCAGTTGGATGCCTGTTTGCTGGCCCGGGTATCTGGCCGGTTAACATAGCAGCAGCTGGACACTGGCTTATGCTAGCATTACTCTGTAAGCATTTAACAACTATGAATAGATTTGACACAGTTTTAGCAACTGCTAGTTAAGGCTGTCACAATCTCGATTTTGTATTGAATTCGATCAAAATTACATAACGACCTTGCACATCGAAATCAAAAACAGGATTGCAATCACCTCCTGCCATGTTTTTATACTGTGTCCCACTCAGGACTCTGTAGCAACAGTTAGCAGACATCCGTCTCATCAAAGGAACCACTGATTACATTTTCCACAAGAAGTAAATCTCACCAGTTCTCATGCAACTGATAACACCATTTGGTAACAATATTAACTGCCTGTATCACATCCCCTGGGGTCAGAACACATGTCTAGAGAGCTTATTAGCTGACGCTAGCAAGTAGCTAAAGCTAAGCTAAAGCTCAACCACAGCTTGGATAGATGAAGCAGCGGGAGCGGAGCTAAAGTCACGCCTACTCTCAAATCACCGGTGAGGAAAATTTAAGTTCCTGGTGAGTCAAGTCCACATTTGCATTGTAAACAAGAGGAACACTGATAGCTGCATTTTACCGGTCCAATGAGATATCTGGAGCACTGTGTCTGCATTCATTCTGCAGTAACTATAGTCATTAGATGGCAGCAAGCCTCTGTTAGTATTAAACAATACTCTTACACTTATTGTAAATAAATTATTTGACTCATTAATTGATTTCATTAATGCTTAATGTGATACATTACACAAGAATAATATAAATTGCATCGTTTTTGTCTTTTAAAATAAGATTTACTGAACAAAATGTAAAGAATAAAACCAATTGTCTTAGACTAGTCTAAAAATGATATAGAGCTTGGTACTGTAAAAGGGAAAACAAATAAATTAATATAAATCGAGAATCGAACCGTGACCCTAAAATCGAAATTCAAATTGAATCAAGGATTTGGATAATCGTGACATGCCTATTGCTAGTAAACTGCTCACAAAAATTAAAGGAACACTTTTTTATTGGGCCTGTCATGAAATAGATTAAACCTGTCTGATCATTTTCTGGTTGGTTAAGCAGCTGAGGGCATCGTTAATCACTTTCAGCTGTTTTGGTGTTCATGGACTTAACAACAGGTGCACTACAGTGGCAGCAATTAGAAAACCCTCAAAACAGGACTGGTTTTACATGTGGAGGTCATTTCAAGTTTCTCCCTCTTGATCTTTTTTGGCTGGTTTTGGCTTGAGTAATTATATCTTCTGGCAGTATGAGGCGATTCCTTAACCCTACAGAAGTTGCACAGGTTGTCCAACTTCTCCAGGATGGCACATCCGCACGTGCTGCAGCAAGAAGGTTTATGGGTCTCCCAGCACAATGAGGAGATTTCAGGAGACTGGTGGTTTTTCTCGGAGAGCTGGACAGGGCCGGAGAAGGTCCTCAACCCATCAGCAGGACCGATACTTGCTCCTTTGTGCAAGGCAGAACAGGCTGAGCACTGCTCGTGTTCTACAGAATGACCTCCAGAGGGCCACTGGTGTGAATGTCTCTACCCAAACAATCAGGAACAGACTTCATGAAGATGGACTGAGGGCCCGACGTCCTGTAGTGGGCCCTGTGCTCACTGTCAAGCACCATGGAGCTTGACTGGCATTTGCTCACGAACACCAGAATTGGCAAGTCCCCTATTGGTGCCCTGTACTTTTTACAGACGAGAGCAGGTTCACCCTGAGCACCCATGATAGACATGAAAGAGTCTGGAGAAGACGAGGAGAATGTTATGCTGCCTGCAACATCGTTCAACATGACAGGTTTGGTGGTGGGTCAGTGATGGTCTGGGTAGGCATTTCCATGGAGGGACACACAGACCTCTAAAGCCTAGGAAATGGTACTCTGACTGCCATAAGTTATCGAGACGAAATCCTTGAACCCATTGTCAGACCCTACGCTGGTGCAGTAGGTCCTGGTTTCCTCTTAATGCACGACAATGCCCGGCCTTATGTGGCCAGAGTATGCAGGCAGTACCTGGAGGATGAAGGAATTGAAACAACTGAATGGCCTTCACGATCCTCTGACTTAAACCCAATAGAACATCTGTGGGACATTATTTTGGTCCATTAGGCGCCGCCAGGCTCCTCCTCAGACTGTACAACAGCTCAGGGATGCCCTCACACAAATCTGGGAGGAAATGCCACAAGACACCATCCGTCGTCTCATTGGGAGCATGCACCGACGTTGTCAGCATGCATACAAGCTCTTCGGGGCCAAACAAGATACTGAGAAGCATTTTTAATTGCAGAAATTAAGTTTTGGAAAAAATGGATTAGCCTTCCACATCTTCATTTCACTCTGATTTTAGGGTGTCTACACAATTGAGGCCTCTGTATGCTGAAAACTTTTATTTCCATTAAAAGACTTGGCATCCTTTTGTTCCTAAGACATTGCCCTGTTGTTATTTGTATAGATATCCACCTTCATATTGAGATCTGATGTATCTATTGTGTTTCTTTAAAGTGTTCCTTAAATATTTGTGAGCAGTATATATTCAAGCTTATGCTAGTCTGTGAAGAATAAAACGATCCTAAATTTCATGTACCTGATTCCGTTTCCAGCAAGGAGTTGTTGGCTGATGGTTGACTGTCCGACGTGAAGAAAGTGACAGGAGCAGGAGAGCGATGCAACACATCAAAGACAGTACACTCGTTACCGCAATGTATACCATGCAGCTGCCAAGGTGTTTTGTCATGTTTGTTGTATGTCCTCCTTTGGCACTAAGAAGTTTATCACAGGTGTTGCACTGTGCAAATCCATCCTTTTTTAAATTAAAATGAAGCCAGACTTTCGAGTGGCCTCTATACTGATTATACACAATTATATTTATCCACAAATCCTGATGAATCCAATCAGTTGGGTAGATAACAGACACGTCTTGAAGATATAAAAAGCTGGATGACTCTAAACTTACTGATTTTAATTTCAGACAGGAAAGAAGTTGTCTTTTGGCCAGAAGCTTTAAAAAGTAAACTGCTAAGTCAATAACTTCATCTCTAATTTGGCCTCTGGTTGTGGCATAAAGAACCTTGGTGTAATTTTGGACCAAACAGCAATACCAATGCAAGTTTACCCACTTCCTAGGTGCACGGAGGAGGAGAAAATCAATGGATGAACGGAAACTCCGGCAACACTTGGAAATGAATAGATCCACTTTATTCAGACATCATTCAACACATACATGAGTGAGCCAATGCAGTTAGAGGGGGGAGTATTGAAGTTCATTGAACAATTTTCATTGGGAAATACAAATTGAGGGCAAAATCTAGAGCATATGTGTATATAAATTCTAAGCAGGACATCACAACAATAAAATAACGTTACTTCAGAAGAAACCAACATCCATTCAAAAAGGAAAAGAAAACGGCAAACATTCAAGCAGGCAACTGACATGACAAGCCAATAAGGCACACCCCTACCACCCACAACAACAACTACTACCTGTTACTTGAGCACAGGAGGCATGATTATATTGGACAGTCTGGATAATTGATGGGGAAAAAACAAAAAACAAGACTTAAAGTGGGAAACAATTGAAGCAACTGAACAATTTATATATGTATAAAATATTTCATGGACTATAAAAATATACATACATGTGTACATATTACATGAGTTGTTAACTTGGCCACGCCCAAAGCTTCTACAATCTTTGCTCACGCCCCACTCATTGACTGTTACCACTACGTTAGAAAGTTACGGACATTGTTCAACCATTCAAAGAAATTCAAAAAATTCAACCATACATGTTTGAACCAGAATCTGATCAGAGAATTCAGCAGTATACTTCTGAATGGTTATTACAAAATTACTAAGTTACAAGAACATATTTAAATGTTTCCCTGGAACGCCGATATCTTCCTCCAAATAAGGTCCGATCTTTTCCTGAGACTCTGGGTGTAGACAGCGCTCTGATGGGGTGTGGTTTTTCCAGTGTTTCGGCTTGTGACATAGAAAGCCGTGCAAGCCAACACTATTTTAAACAGCTCACTCAGAGACTGAAGGCAGGATGAATTCAGAAACCCTTACCTGACTCAAAACAGCATGGATGGTTTTTCCAACATTGTATGCATGTATATGCACCAGATACGCACAATAACACCCCAAATGCGCGGAAAAGTGTTTCATAATGTGGGCCCTTTAAATACAAATGTAAGATTCCTTTTGTCATTCAGTAACACTTCAGGCACAAAGCAGAACAATTCAATTCAGTTTATTTATATAGCGCCATTTCACAACAAATGTCATCTCAAGGCACTTTACAAGAGTTATTACAATACAATGTTTAATCTAGGAATTAGAGAACCACAGAAGATTGCGTCGGTACTTCTCAGCAATCCCTCACACTGAGCAAGCATGAAGCGACACTGGAGAGGAAAAACTCCCTTTTAACAGGAAGAAACCTCCAGCAGAACCAGACTCAGCATAAGCGGTCATCTGCCGAGACCGTCTGTGGTTTGGAGAAGGCAGCAGAGACACAGAAAGAGCAACAGAACTGATACAGAAGCAGAAGTTGGTAGCAGGACGTGGAGAACGTTCCTCCACTGCAATGCCATCTTAGTCAGGGTTGTCAAGCAAGGCAGGTCAGGAGCACCTACTGTAGGAAGAGACTAAGGGCGTTTTCACATGGTACGGGAGTCCGTACTCGGATACCGTATTTGGTCACAAACCACTTATTTCGTACCATGTGAACACAGACTGGACCGTGCCAGGATACGGCCAGAGAGACCTGCCTTGGAGGTAGTATCCGAGTCCAGGTACGAGCGGCCACAGATCATGTGAACACAACCCGTACTCTGGCCGTACTCAACACAATAGACGCGCTCCACGCGGAAATGACGGAACCGCCGGCCGAAATTACAGTATCACCTCGCGACCATAAAAATACCAAAACAACGCGATTCAAGCATCCCATAGCAACACGGCAGATTACAAATCTGGGTTTACGACATCACTCACCCTGTAGATGGCTTCAGGTAGCAGCTGGCCAGTAAACCAGGTTGTTTACATTCTAGGCTGTCGCTCGTTTTATGATGTTGGTACTTCTCACTCCCTTGTTTGTTGGAGAACTACAGACTTATTTGTATACCGCCACCTGCTGTTTAGTTGTAGTAAAACACTGGATTCCAGTACGTGTCAAATACGTGCCATCTGAACAGAAGAAATTTGCATTTTCTCTGGCCGTATTCTGGCACGGCCACACATGTGAAAACGGCCTAAGAGAAACACGTTAGCGCTTGAATTGACATCTCATCATGCAGTTGGGGAGAAGTAGGAGAGAAAGTAGAAGATGTTAATTACAAAAAGATGTTGTACTAGGTCACAAACATCAGTATACTTTAAAAAGAGGCCTATCTAATCAATCTAAACTTAGTGAACATAAAACACTAAAGTATTCAGTTACTGCTAAAAACAAATGCCCTGAAAATTCTGGTGAGACTTGTAGATTGTAACAATCTATAGAATAGCAGCTATTTCAATACTGTATAAGCCTAAGACTTTTGAGATTTTTATTTGTAAACCCATGCAATCTTTTCTTTTCTTCCACTTCATAATTATGTGCTATTTTTGTCTCTCACATAAAAGCCAAAGGAAGTGCATTGAAGTTTTTGGCTAGAACATAACAAACCAAAACAGTTCACGGAATGTAAATACTTTAGAGATCTGAATCCCACAACCTTATGTAGGATCCCAGAGTGTCTCTCTTGGTTAGGGGACAACTGAGATATCTTTAGCTCATAAAACGATCTATGTCTTTGGAGAACGAGCATTTGAGGTTTCACTTCTGGATGTTTTTGTCCAATGAGAGCATGTCCTGCCAGTTATTGAGTAGAGACATTCCCCAGGCTCATAGCTAAGGCATCCTGATCTCTTCAGGAGGTGTTACGAAATGCAGGAAGGAAGCCTAGAACTCTCTTGTTGCATGACTGATCTGAGAACATGCAGTGCCTCATCTATCAAAAGAGCAAAAGAAGTAATAAAATATGTTACACTTGCGCACCACTTTTCAAATATGTAGCTCACTCTGTGTCCTCATTTGAACTGTTTGATTATCTATTTTGCTTCATGTGTTTCAGATTGAAAAGCAGCAGTTTGAGGAGACGATACGGACACTAAACAACCTTTATGCTGAAGCAGAGAAGCTTGGAAGTCAGTCCTTTATCGAAGGCTGTCTGGCCTGCCTCACAGCTTACACTGTCTTTCTCTGTATGGAGACTCACTATGAAAAGGTGGGATACCCTGAATGTGCAAAGTCATGCAGTATTCAGATTTGTATGAAGTCAAGCTGTACTTGAACTGATTCCCCTTGCTCCAAGACAAATCTTACTGGTTTAACCCCTTAACATTTCTGTAATTTCCGCCCAAAATATTTCAAAAAGGCATACCCAAAATAAAATTAAAGCTGTTCTTGAACCGTTTTGAGTAGATATATGGCTGAGGTCTCGGAAAGAGAACACTGAAATATTTCACAGAACAGTGAAAATATGTCTAAGTTCAATTGTTGTCCACTTATATAATTTTTAATACAGAGGAAAATATCAAATGTTGTGTTTTCTTATTAAAATATATAAAATATATGCTCAAAAGCTAGTTTTAGAATTGTGTGGTAACCCTAAAAACATTTTGGGTATAAAGTCTGATTTATTACCTTTATCCACACAAAAAATGACAGCAATACACCAAGAAATTAGCATTTTACATCATGTATATATATAGAGAGACTTGTTGTGGGGCAACAATGTTATTGGAGAACATCAAATGGACCCTTGTGAATGTAATAACACTGTTCAAGTTGGATTGGATTTGTGAGAGACAGCAGGCTGCAAAATGTGAGTTGTGCATAATTGTTGTTCCTGGAGGTAATGGGAGGGTGGGTGACAAAGACTACTGCTGTGTTCACACTTTTATTATTGTGTCCTTTATTGGCATATATGGTTAAAAAGACAATATTATTAGCTTTCCAATTATATAAAACATATACATTCATGGAAATTATAAATCAGAATATCATAGATTAAAAAGTAAAAATGGCAGATGGCCCACCAGCGGGCTGTCGGAACGTTAAGGGGTTAATAGAGAAAGTCAAACAAAACATTTAGCGAAAGCAACCATTTGCAGTTTCATTTTCCAAAACAGTTTCATCCCAAGCAGCTGTTAAAATGCCAAGCAGGGCCTGTGCAGATTTGTATCTAAAGGGAGAAAAAAAAAATGTTTGTCATGGTAATTAGGTGTCAGTGTAGCAATGAAATGCATGAATGCTAACTGCAACATCCAGTCAGCAACACTCCATATGGTCTCTGGTAATTTTACTCTATCTTTGACTGTTATGTTCTTCATATGCAGTTTGTAAATGAGGGTTTACACTGATAATATAAAGTAGGACTGGATGAAATGGACCAAAATTATATCTATAAATTTTCAGATGAAATCAGTTTTTTTCCCCCCCACTATATATCTACATGGGACTACGGATGAAAATGAGCCTATATGGCTAAATCCGGAACATTTAAATGTTGAAAAAACACCTTGATTAATCTGCACTGTCCCAATTCAAATAAAGTCTACTACAAAAAAAAATGAGAAGACATTTACTTAATCTAAACTACGTGTCTCAAATGTCAAACAGGCACTTTTATAGACATACAGCTGTAGATGTAAATTAGAGTCAAGAGTATTGCATATATTATTATTATTACTTTATGAATAAAATTATCTTATTTTCCAAACCCAAATAGTTATAGCTCTGCTGTTAAAAAGTGTTGTTTTGGTTCATGGGTGGGCTGGTATCAATATAAGCTCTAACTTCCAGCAGAAGTTTGTGTCTAATGATATTTAGAAAATTAAGAAATGAAAATGAGTTGTTGATGATGGTGAGAAAAACGGATCTAAATCTTTGGAGGCTGGTTAAAAATCCAAACCTCTCTTCTTCATCTGGTTGTTTCCCTGGCTCTGTCTCCCTCCTCTATAACCTTGCCTTTTCTCCTGAATTCTTCCCTATAGCGATATCTGATCTTCCTCCTTTATTTTCTCATTTTTTTATTTTTGTAACAGGAAAACTACTCATTCTTGACTGACTGGGAAGCTGAACTAATTACATTTCAGTAGCAACTTCTGAAATCAGAGAACAGCAAAAATATGTTATTTAAATGTTGCTTTGCTCTTTGTTCTTCTATTAAAGAAGAGGCCTCACTCTCGTACACAAACAGACACACAGCAGGATCGTGACCCTTGTTTATGTCAGGAGTAGGCTGGGAAAGTCTTGTTCTCTGTTCTACAGAACAAAGTTTGATATGCTCTTTATACTGTTCTTTGTGTCGCTGTTGTAAGTTGTGGTGAGAATGTGTAGAGCTGGAGTTCATAAACAGGTAGTTTCTCTAGAGACCTCATTCATCTGTTTCACATATTACAGTTTTAATCCAAACAATTTCCAAATACTTGAGCCAGGAGTTTTATTTTTACTAACCAGTGGTTCCTCTTTAAGACTTTACCTCATGCCTTCACCTGTTTCCATGCTGTCACTGTCTTCAGACTGAGTACATCCTTTTAAAACTTTGAATGGGTGATCAATACTTTTATTATATCTCAGCTGGACTGTTGCAACTCTTTATGTGTCCAATTTAATCAGACATGCCTTTCAAGACTGCATGTAGTACAGGATGTTGGAGCTCATCTTCTGACACATATGGAGCCCGGCAGGGTTCGGGTGCAGAAATAATTTTGAGAGGAAATAATCCATGGTTTATTAAACCATGTGTGACAGTGTGGAGGGTCTTGTCTGATTGATAATGCGGCTGTTTGGCTCTTTGTCTACCGAAGTGTTCCTTTGGCAGACTGGTGAGCATGCATGACTTTCACCTGGGAGTTAGCGGATCAAGCCCTGCCTGGGCCCTCAGATAGTTAAACACGAATATCATTTGGGTTTCCTGCAGGAAAATATGCTATAAATATAGCTGTCCTCTTTATAAGTCCCAGTTTTGTAGCCACCTACCCAGCCCAGCGGTGTCCATGGTCAACAAATGCAATATTTATTTTTATGTGGCTTTGAAGACGGGCTGGTCTCAAAATATGTCACATGGTTAAAAAATAGCCTAGAAATGGGCCATAAATCACACAGTGTATGCATACCTTGCCCCCTGGAATACAGGCACAGGCCTCCGCCATCTGCATGGAGCTGGTGGTGCAGCATAAACACCTTGCATTAAAGAGATACGAGCTCCAGTTACCTGTTGATACTGTACCCACTTTAAATTTGAGTCTTTATTGAACGTAACATCAATCTCAGTAAAGAATAGTACAAAATTCACACATTCGATCCACTGACTCCCAGGTGAAAATCATGCTTGCTACCGGTCAGCCAAAGGAACAAGTTGGTGGCCATGCAGCCAGGGCGCATTATCAATCGGACAGAACCCCATATGGTCAAACATGGTTTATTAAACCGAGGGAACAGATTCTTATCCCTCAAAATTATTTCTGCCCCTGATCCCTGCCGAAACATTTTTTGTGTCCCGAAAGGACACAAAAAATGAATTGAACATATTGTCACGGGCTCGTACTGCACCAAGGTGGCAATGGGGCCGTCCATTTCTCATAGGCCAATGCAAACCCAAAGGGACATGTTTCGTCCGCCCTTCAAAGTGTGTTGACGCAACTTGGACTTTTGGAGGCGCTGTCATTCCACCAAAACTCTGGTGGGCTCTGTGGCCATATGGGACATGTCCCTTCCTCTGACCCTTTGTCATAGGGCTCTGTGGCCACGAGGGACAAGTCCCTTCTGACCGGGCCGTCTTCGGGTCTGAGTGCGACCTTTGACCTTTTATTAGTTTAAAGTGCCCCAAGGCTCTTTCAGGGCCCCGTAGTGGCCGTGGATGTGACTGCAAAGGTCAGGGACGCTGTTTTGCGCCACCGGCCTTCCAGGAAGCTGCGTATCGGCACGCCAAAGCCCCCCAGCCTCCGGGTGGATGTGTAAAAGTTTGAACTTATTCGGACAACTTTGGGACAAAAAGTTGGAATTTTCACAAAACGACGACATATTTCAACACCGGGCCCGCCCGTCCGACTGCCAGCTGTGCAGGCCACGCTACCTTCGGTTGGCCAGAAACTGCACCAGGTGACCAGAATTAGCTGTTAGCTATAAGGCCTATGAACATGGCATCGTTTATTTTGTGACAATGCTTTTTGTTCTGTCCCTATCAAATAAAAATAAATTTTAAAAAAGCCGAAAACCGACTGACCATGTCCACAGGGGTCATACTTCGTCCCTTTCTCATAGGAGCTACAGTGGAGGTCGGGTTTAGGGGTCAAAGGTGATCAAACCCGCGTGAGTCTGAAGCCAATCGCAGGTCTCAGTGCAAGTGGCCCTTGTCCAAAGTTTCATGTTCCTACGTCGAGCGGAAGCCGAGATACGAGCGCTAACGAGTTTGACCTTTGTCCTAGTTACAAAGCTGAAGCTGGGGATGGGCTGTATGATTTAATGTTTTGGCCAGACACGCATTGGATATTTGGGTAATAGTCCACTTCCATGGGACCCTATGATCAGGGGACCAAAATAAGGATGCCTACTGCTTGCTCAGTATGAGGGTTTGCTGAGGAATTGCTGTGGTTGGAGTCTGCATGATCCGGGCACAACCTCACGCCGATGACTCAACGCAATCTTCTGGGATTCCTTACATAGAAAACTTAACTGATTGGAATGTTTGTATAATTGTATTGAGATAACTTTTGTTGTGAATGGGTTTAGGCCCCAAAAACCATGCATTTTTATTCCTTCAAAACTTTGAAACCAAAGGTTAAAGGACAAACAAATTACACAGGTAGTAGGCCTCCGTATAGGACTACATAAAAACAAAGGTCAAAGGTATAGGCCCCTGGAGCTCTGGTGCAGTGCAGGACTACCTCTACCTTGTGCACCCAGGGTTTTGGCCCCAGGATTTCTGGTGCAGTACAGGACCACCACTGCCATCATCTACACAGGCTGCAGGCCTCCATTCTAGGCTAAAAATCAACTGTCTGGATCTCTGGTGCAGTGCAGGGACTCCTCTGGCTTCATGTACCCAGGCTTTGGGCCTCTATTCTGGGCTAAAAATCCACTGTCAGGGTCCCTGGATGTATGTTCCAGTGCCAAAAAACCTAAGTGTCACCATGGACATTTGGCATCAGGTTCTCACAATGGCACCCTATGAGGAGGGGACGAAAATAAGGACGACACCCTAATTTTCATCCCCTCCTCATAGGGTCTCATTATGGAAAGCTGGAGGCAAAGGGCTGAGCCCTTCCCAAGCCTGCAGGCCCCCATCCTGGGCTAAAAATCCACCGTCCCAGTGTCAAATAACCAAAGTGTCACCATGGACATTTGGCATTGGGTTACAACAATGGGAGCCTATGATGAGGGGACGGAAAAAACACTTAACGTGTCCAATCCTTGTGTGGTCTCAGCAGCAGCTCACATGAGGATTCAACAGCAAAAAGACTCAAATGAGCTAGACTGAGACCACACCAGACCTGCTGGTCTGGTGTGGTCTCAAGTTTTTGGAGTTGAAAACTCCAAAAACTTGATTTTGCATGATATAGGCCCTTTAAAATATTAATGATGAGATATAAAGTGAATGTGTCTTTATAAATAAATTGAAGTTTAATTTTAGCAACACCTTTTGCCAGCCAGGAGGGAGGAGCCAACCCCCCAGGTAACATACAGAAAGTGGTATTAATACAGTATGAGATGATTTTAACCTTGCAGTGTTTATCTGTGAACATCATATAAACGTTTTTTAGTGTGATTTAAAAATAAACTAATTTGTTAAAGAAACAGTAGGTTATGTGTGTAAAATAGGAATATAGTAGTAGTAGTAATTTATTTCTCCGGTTATTATGAACATTTAGATGTTGGATCACGTTATTCAAAGATCTATACAGTGGCTCTCAGCGAGGATGCACGCTATTTCTCTCCCTCCTCCTCCTGTGTCTTATCCCACTGCTCTATGGACTTTTGCTCCCATGAAGACCTTCGACTTGGTCCACAATCAAATGCCCGTGAAAGGAATGAAAACAGAGTATCCTCTCCCCCGTATACCGGCATCTACTGACGCACACACTGACATGGATTCAGACACACACACTAACACACACCGTCTCGCGGTATCCTAAGGCTCTCTCCTGCACCAGGAAGCTGGATAACAACGCGCCTCGATGGCAGTGCGTTAACCTGTGGACTGGAGCTCCCTCCTGATGTGTCAATGTTAATGTCTGAATAAGTGCTTAAATGTTTAGGTGTGGTTTTTTCTATTACCTGTTTTTTGACTCTTGACTAAGGATCAAAATACATGTGAATGCTTTTTTCCACCACTGTGGAATCCAGTATGTCCAAAGAAGACACAATGATGGTAACATGTAAGCACAAGACTTGAACTTCAACAATAAAAAATATATTATGCATCCTTGCTCAACTTCATTTCTGATGTTCTTCATTAAGTGTACTATAATTCTCCATAATGTTTGACTTATACATGTTCTTAAATGCATTAATAGTTTTGGAGCCCTTCAGTTGTATAGGTAGATCGTTTCATAGACCAACACCTTTGACCACCTCTTTGTATTACTCTTTGCCATGGGTTTTTACAGCAGATCAGTTCCTCTGAGGTTATATCTTGGTTCTCTGGTATGAAACATCTCTTGTAAACAGTGAGGAAGCATGAGATTGTGGGCCTTGTACATCACAACTGCTGTGTAAACATTAACAAGATCTTGCAATTTTAAAATATTTAATCTAATAAAAAGTAGATTTGTTGGACCAAGGTGATCTGCATGGCAGATCACTCTAATTGCTTTCTTTTGTAATAAGATGGGTTGTACATTAGTTTTATAGGTATTCCCCCATATCTCCACACAATAGCTAAGGTATGGTAGGCTGAGGGAATTGTACAGTACATAAAATGCATTTTCAGTCACAGAGGTTTTTATTTAACACAGTACGGCAATAGGTTTAGACATTTTAGTCTTTAATGTATTTATGTGAGCTTTCCAATTTAACTTATCATCAATAGTGACTCCCAAAAACCTTGTTACATGCACTCTTTCAATTTCTACCTCCCCTATTTTAATTCGACGTGGTTTATTTACTTCCTTGTTTCCAAATACAATATATTTAGTTTTATGCAGATTAATGGGAATTTTATTTACAGCAAACCATTCAGTTCCTACTGTATTCAAAAGCAGTTAAAAATCTTTTCCCGAACAATACAAACTGGTATCAAAAGCAAATAAGATAGATTGTATTGTATTGCATTTTACTCGAAAAGATACCTATTAAAAAAGACTGATTACATTATACATGAAAGGATTAACAATATGATCAATGAGATCTTTCACGAGGACCATATCTATGTCAGATCCATCTGTTGATCTCTTAGTCTTGAAGGAATGTACAATTTCAATGATTTTGCTCTCAGTAACACTTTTAATGAAAAGTGAGTTTAGATTCCTTTTAATATTAATTTCTTCATATTAGTTTTCATTGTTTGGTTGCACAATTTAATTGGCTAACTTAGGCCCAACACTAACGAAAAAGCTATTAAATGCATTAGCAATTTCCTCTTTTTCACTGATGATTGAATTATTGACTGAGAAGTAATTTCGATATTCTTCCTTTTTTCCCCCATTCCTGATAATGCCATTCAATACCCTCCAGGTACCTTGGATATCACTCTTGTTCTGCTCCAGCAGTTTGTGATGGTATGCTTTTTTTATTAAATCTTATTATTTGAGTTGGCTTTTTTTTATACATTTTATACAGTTCTTCAGTTTTAGTCCTTTGCTTTAAATGTACTCGATGGAATTGTTGTTTTCTTTAACAAGCCTTAACTATGCCCTTGGTAAGCCATGGTTTATCCTAACTATTTTTGTTTTTAATATAGTATTTCTTACACGGACAGTGCAGGTCATACAATCGGATTAAAGTCAGTAGGAAGGCATTGTATACCTTATCAGGTTCAGTAATTGCATACACTTCTTCCCAAGTTTGGGCACATAAGTTACCCTTGAGAGTAGCAATAGCTTCAAGTGTTCGATGTCTTACAAATCTGAAATCGTTTATTCTGGTTGGGATATTTTGTAATTGTTAAAAAATAGGAAGATGGTCAGTGATGGTCAGATAAGTACTCCAGCGGTGATTTGACTTGCTAATTGATTAGTAAATATATTATCTATTAATGTTGATGTATCTGTTGTAATTCTGGTTGGCTTAACAATAAGGGGAAAAAAGAGTGTTGCCTTACATAGTATTAATGAAGTCTGTTTTAAAAAAGGGAAAAAACCATTGAAGAGCTTGAGAAAAGGATTGAAAACCTCAAGCAGTACACCAGAATGGAAGATGTAATATTCACAGGTCTTATCAAGCCACGCTCTTACGCCAGAGCAGCTATGGAAGGCAGAAATATAAGAGAGGATGCACATGCTGAGGATTTGCAAACGCTGGAAGAGTTTTTTTTTTTAACCTTTTGGCAGAGAAGGATGTTTACCTGGACCCGACTGACATCTAGCTATAATCTTGCGCTTTGCAAATCGCAAACATAAAACAGATCTCCTGCGTCAAGGGAAGAAGTTAAAAGGAACATCCGTGTATCTGAATGATCACCTCACAAAGAAAGCGGCTGGAATTGCCAGAGAGGCGCGTATCCTGAACAAAAAGGGAAGATCAAAACGACATATACGAGGAATTGTAAGATATTTATCCAGCTAAATGGCCACACTCCGGAACAAGCCAAAGTCATACTGGTAAGAGAAATGAAAGACCTTGATCAGTTCAAATAATGTTGCCAATTCCACTGAGTATTCTTGATACAACTCAAGAGAAAATAAGACCTAGTGTTTATGAGAAAGACAATTGTGTCCAGATGGGAGGACATGGATGCTCACAAGCGATGTTTAGCCTTATTATTATTATTTTTAGTTACACAGCGGATTTTTTCTGGAGGAATAATTTAACCCGAAGTAGACAATGGATTGAGGGATATTTTTCTGTTAGACTAAGGATATACTGTAACTCTGCAAATAGTGTGTGTTCTTCTTTTTTTGGATGGAGGACCTTTTTGAAGAAGTGAAACAACTTAAAAATATCCTAAGATATCCTAAGATAATATAAGATAAAATATCCTAAGATATCCTAAGATATCTTAGGATATTTTTAAGTTGGTTCACTTCTTCAAAAAGTTCCGTCAGCTTCATCAGCTGTTGCGTCACTTTCGTTAGCTCCCCAGACATATACTTTAGAGACTCACGGATTTCCTCCATATCATTCTCCATCTTTGCCTCCGCTGCTGATTTCTTCCGGCCCATCACAATTTTTTCCAGTGCTACGTTTTGTTACTTACTCACACTTTAGGCAAGAAAAAAACATATATTTAATGCTTAAGCCTGCAGCACTTCGCAGGGCGCAGCCATCTACGCAACAACAAAGTAAACTAAAGTTAAACTGTGGTGAGGTGTGGATCTTTCCATGTGTGTCTCACCATTGTCATCAAAGCCGGTCTTGTATTGGTCTACAACACTGTCATATTTAGATGCTGGAGGACAAAAAAAGGGTTAATTTCAATTCAACTCAGTTTATTATTATATAGCACTAATTCACAACAGATGTTATCACAAGGTACTTTACAATAAAAGTAATTTCAATATAATTATACAAACATTCCACTCAGTTATAAGTTTTCTAGTTGAGAAATCCCAGCAGATTGTGATGAGTCATTGATGTGAGGTTGTGCCTGGATCATGCAGACTCCAACCACAGCTATTCCTTAGCAATCCACCATACTCAGCATTTCCCTCAAATATGGTATATGTGTTCTTATGTTGTTCAGTAACTGAGTTTATTTGTATTTTTACAAATATAAATATGTTTATTTTGTAATAAGGTATTGTAAATGGAGCCTGATTCCAGCTGAATGTGCTAACTGTTTATTTATATTTTTACATTTCAGGTCCTAAAGATCTCAAGTTTGGTTTAAAACATTAGAGAAAAACAATCTGTTAGTTTTTGCTCTTTTAGGTTCTGAAGAAGATTGCCAAGTATATCCAGGAACAGAATGACAAGATCTACGCACCACGAGGCCTCCTGCTGACAGATCCCATTGAGAGAGGACTCCGAGTTGTATCCTACTAATCCATGTGAAACCATGAATCAAATCTAAAACTGTTTTTTACAGACATGGTGATGGTTTTTTGGCACAGTCTTTATCTCCATGAGCCTCAGGATTTACAGGAGAAGGCTCAGTTGGTCTGAATACGTTGAGTAGCTTTCGTGGTTTGCAGCCCCTTCTATCCACCACTTTCTGATGGGGAGTAAATATTACAGGAAATCTGCTGCTAGGAATGTATACGCTGTAAAAAGTTCCATAAAAGCCATATGTAATCTAAATCTTCTACATAAAGCAAATGGGTACACCAGCTTCCTGACTGTTGCTGTATATGTGTGCGTAGTGGCTCACCATACTCTTTAATTACACCTGGGTGGGAAGAGGAGATTAGGCTTTACAGAATAGGACTGAAATGGTTAGCAGCTGAGTTTTGCTCGCTGTCTTCCTGTGACTTTATTGGAGTGACAGCAATCTGGATTACTTCTCCAACACTGTTAAATTGCTGTGCTGATTTTGGTTTGAGACCCCAACCGGGGTGGTGGAGGCACTAGGAACTAGGTTTTCAACATGTTAGCAGAATGAATATGGCAGTTTAATATTTTCAAAAAATGTTTCTGGATTTGTGTTGTGTTACGTCCTAAACTGTACCTTAGTAGTAAATATTTTAATCCATTATCTATACCGTTGATTGTTAGCGGGGAGTCTTCTAGTTATAAATGTACCTAAATTAGAGGTTGGTTTTTTTCCTCAGATTTTAATAAATCAAATTCATTTTTAGCTGAATTTGGGGAAGCTGTGATCCAAACTGTCCAGGGACCATTATTTACCGACCATGTTACTGAGCCTTGTTTTGTAGTTTAGACAAGTTCACAAGGTAAATAGAAGTGAGTGTAGGAATTAGAAGTATGTCTAACGGGAAACTGGTGTGTTGGAGCTACATATGACTTGCTGCAGCTGCTTTTCCCTTAACAGCCTTGACAAGATCGAGATCACCATCTATGAAGACAGAAGCTTCAGTAGATAAAAGTGATACTATGGTGAGTCAAACCACAACTGCAGCCAATACTTGTTCCAGTAGTTCAGATGTTATCTTAATATATTATGCTCAGCAAGCTAAACATTTGGACAACAAGACACATTTTTCCCAAAGTTGGAACTGAGATTTGTAGCCGCTTGGCTCTGGAAGTAGACGGTAATAAAACAATCTGTTCTCGTCTTTTGCCCCTTTGTCCATTACTCTTAAAAAGACGGCCTCCTACCCACTCAGAGACAGAACCCACATGAAAGTTAGAGGCTGTGAGTAATATTAATGAGCTACTTCCCCACTAGGAAGCCTGTTTTTATGGAGCATTTTTTTAGGATTATACTACCTCCTTTATGACTTCATTGTAATGGCTGGTGTTTAGTCATACTGTAAATGAACCGAGAGCCTGATTTTTAGAACACATGAGCAAGGCAACCTGATTAACTAATCTTAAAAAGTAATCGAGAATCACAAGAGTCCACTGGATATTGTTACATGTTCTTATTTAGCTGAAATTAATTAAATAAGCACATTTAAAAGTAATTTACTTGTTGGCTCTGATAGCCTCATTTGGAAAGAACCAGGAAGAACTTAAGCTATGTTTTTAAGCAGCCTGAAAGCAATAAATTAAGCTATAGTGTCCCCTGTAGGCCATTTGCTAGTAAAGCTCAAGTCAACTGCATAAAGTTGTATGACTTGTACGACTGTATCCTTGGACAATACACTTCATCTGTTGACTACTGGTGATGGTCAGAGGGTGGCGCCAGTGTTGGACAGCCTCTCCTCTGTCAGTGCCCCTCAGGGCAGCTGTGTCTACTTTGTAGCTTTCCATCACCTGTGTTTGAATGACTGTAGTGTGAAGCACTTTTGGGTCCCTAGGGACTAAATAAAGCTCCGTTTACCCCTTGTAGATGATTTTTTTCCCTGAAACACTTCTCGCAATATGGCTTGAAATGCTTTTCACATACCAAAAACAACAAATTAAATTAAACAATGAATTATGATTACTTCTAAAGCATTCATGGAAAAACCTAATTAAAACATCTTAAGCGGTCCGCTCAAGGACGATTGGCTCCTGAGTTATCAATTAAACCCGCCCTCTTTAACTGTTCCTCCACTGTACGTTCCTGTCTGTGTGCACGCATTGCACATTCTTGGCTTCGAGCAGTAAACACAAAGTGAAGTGAACGCAGAGTCAGAGCCAGGTCAGGGATTTTAGCTTGCGTAGTGGTATGCTCATAGCTGATCATCTGTATTTTTGGAATATCCTGACATAGGTGCGTTATGTTAGAAACTGGTAGAAAATTTAAAACTGTATCTGCAAAAGTGATGGCCAAAGAAAACCTGATTATGAGAGAAACAAGAGAAGAGCAGCCTGTGCATCAGTGCTGCATTTAAGACATGACATCAGCTGAGCTGAATGAAAAGAAAGCGCTGGAAACTGATGCCGTGGAGGACCTATATATCTTTGTGATCGATAAGATAATGTTTTTTGGTTGTTTGAAAAAAAAATGGCATTATGTTTTCATTTATCACATCTTAATCATAGAGGCTAAAATGAAAGGATGAACTACAATGGTCGTAATGTTTTTAGCATTTTTATACTGCAGTAGCTTGGCTAAGTTGGCTAACAATGAAGTGTGTTGCTTACTGTCTCAAGTTAGCTGTATTACACTCATGAGAACATTCATACAATATACAGTGCATCCGGATAGTATTCACAGCGCTTCCCTTTTTCCACATTTTTTAATGTTACAGCCTTATACCAAAATTGATTAAATTAATTGTTTTCCTTAAAATTCAACAGACAACACCTCATAATGACAATGTAAAAATAAATGTTTAGATTTTTGCAAATTTATAAAAAAAAAAGAGAAATCACATGTACATAAGTATTCACAGCCTTTGCTCAGTACTTTGTTGATGCACCTTTGGCAGCAATTACAGCCTCAAGTCTTTTTGGATATGATGCCACCAGCTTGGCGGGGACCTTCTTCCACTCTGGCGTTGACCCCGGTGAGGGGCGGCGAGCTGGGGTGGGCATACTTGTTGCCCCCCATCTCGGCGCCTATACGTTGGGGTTTACCCCTGTGAATGAGAGGGTAGCCTCCCTCCGCCTACGGGTGGGGGGACGGGTTCTGACTATTTTTTTGCTTATGCACCGAACAGTAGCTCAGATTACCCACCCTTCTTGGAGTCCTTGGAGGGGGTGCTGGAGAGTGCTCCTTCTGGGGACTCCCTAATTCTGCTGGGGGATTTCAAAGCTCACGTGGGCAATGACAGTGAGACCTGGAGAGGCGTGGTTGGGCGGTATGGCCCCCCGATATGAATCCGAGCGGTGTTTTGTTGGTGGACTTCTGTGCTCGTCGTGGATTGTCAATAACGAACACCATGTTCAAGCATAAGGGTGTTCATGTGTGCACTTGGCACCAGGACACCCTAGGCCGCAGCTCGATGATCGACCTGGTTGTCGTTTCATCTGACCTGCGGCCGCATGTTTTTGACATTCGGGTGAAGAGAGGGGCGGAGCTATCCAACGACCACTACCTGGTGGTGAGTCGGCTCCGGTGGTGGGGGAGGACGCCGGACAGACCTGGCAGGCCCAAACGTGTTGTGAGGGTCTGCTGGGAACGTCTGGCGAAGTCTCCTGTCAGAAGGGGTTTCAACTCTCACCTCCGGCAGAACTTCAAACACATCCCGGGGGAGGCGGGGGACATTGAGTCCGAATGGGCCATGTTCCGTGCATCAATTGTCGAAGCGACTGACCGTAGTTTTGGCTCCAAGGTAGTTGGTGCCTGTCGCAGCGGCAACCCTCAAACCCGCTAGTGGACACCAGCGATGAAGGATGCTGCCAAGCTGAAGAAGGAGTCCTATCGGGCCTTTTTGGCCTTTGGGACTCCGGAAGCAGCTGATAGGTACCGGCAGACCAAGCGGAATGCGGCTCGGATGGTGGCTGAAGCAAAAACTCGGGCGTGGGAGGAGTTTAGAGAGACCATGGAGAACGACTTCCGTATGGCTTCGAAGCGATTCTGGTCCACCATCCGGCATCTCAGGGGGGGAAGCGCTCTGCCACCAACACTGTTTACAGTGGGGGCGGTGTGCTGCTGACCTCAACGCGGGACGTTTTGGGTTGGTGGATGGAATACTTGGAAGACCTCCTCAATCCCACCGACACGCCTTCCTGTTTGGAAGCAGAGTCTGGGGACTCTGGGACGGGCTCTCCAATCTCTGGTTCTGAAGTCACCGAGGTTGTTGAAAAGCTCCTTGGTGGCAAGGCACGGGGGGTGGATGAGATTCGGCCGCAGTTCCTCAAGGCTCTGGATGTTGTAGGGCTGTGTTGGTTGCAATATTGCGTGGACATCGGGGGCAGTTCCCTTGGATTGGCAAACCGGGGTGGTGGTCCCCTTCTTTAAAAAGGGGGACCACATATGTGTTCCAACTATAGGGGGATCCCACTTCTGAGCCTCCCTGTTAAGGTCTAATCGGGGGTTCTGGAGAGGAAGGTCCGACGGATAGTCAAACCTCGGATTCAGGAGGAAAAATGCGGTTTTCGTCCTGGCCGTGGAACACTGGACCAGCTCTACACCCTCGGCAGGGTCCTGGAGGGTGCGTGGGAGTTGGCCCAACCGGTCTACATGTGCTTTGTGGACTTGGAGAAGGCGTTCGACCGTGTCCCTCGGGGTGTCCTGTGGGGGGTACTCCGGGAGTATGGGGTACCAGGCCCTTTGATACGAGCTGTTAGGTCCCTGTATGAACGGTGTCAGAGTCTGGTTCGCATTGCCGGCAGTAAGTCGAACTCGTTTCCAGTGAGAGCTGGATTCCGCCAAGGTTGCCCTTTGTCCCTGGTCCTGTTCATAACGTTTATGGACAGGATTTCTAGGCGCAGCCAAGGTGTTGAGGCGATCCGTTTTGGTGACCTCAGGATCGGGTCTCTGCTTTTCGCAGATGATGTGGTCTTGTTGACTTCATCCGAACGTGATCTACAGCTCTCGTTGGAGCGGTTCACAGCCGAGTGTGAAGTGGCTTGGATGAGGATCAGCACCTCCAAATCCGAGACCATGGTCTTGAGCCGGAAAAGGGTAGAGTGCCTTCTCCCGGTCGGGGATGAGGTCAGTCCTCAAGTGGGGGAGTTTAGGTATCTGGGGGTCTTGTTCACAAATGAGGGAAAAATGGAGCGGGAGATCGATGGACGGATTGGTAAGGCATCTGCAGTTATGCGGGCGCTGTGCCGGTCTGTCGTGGTGAAGAGAGGGCTGAGCCGAAAGGCAGTTTCCTCCGTAGGGTGGTTGGGCTGTCCGTTAGAGATAGCGTGAGAAGCTTGGTCATCTGGAGGGGGCTCAGAGTAGAGCCGCTGCTCCTCCACATCGAGAGGAGCCAGTTGGTCAGGATGCCTCCTGGACGCCTCCCTGGTGAGGTGTTCTGGGCACGTCCCACCGGGAGGAGTCCCAGGGTAAGACCCAGGACTCGCTGGAGGGATTATGTCTCCCAGCTGGCCTGGGAATGCCTCGGGATTCCTCCCGAGGAGCTGGCCCAAGTAGCCGGGGAGAGAGAGGTCTGGGTCTCTTTGCTTAGGCTACTGCCCCCGCGACCCAACCCCGGATAAGCGGAAGATGATGGATGGATGGATGGGATGTTAAAAAACACACAGTAATGATCAGAGACCGCTAGATCCACAACAGAGATCCTTGTATCTTTTCATTACCGTTCCCCCGAGATAAGTGAATTTCTCATCACTAACAATGAATAGAAAAGAGGCCAGAGACAGCTGATTGGCTTCATCATTGGCTTGAAAAATAAGACCTTTTGACCTGTTCGTCAAACATCTTGATATGCTCCCAATTTTATCTATGCACTTTTAGGCCATGTCTACACTTGTCCGGATAATGCCTTAAACATACAATGATTTAGTCTACACCCCCTAATATCCACACTAACCGGGCGTTATTTAAGGTCTGTGGCCAGATAATTATTAGCCGGGTAAGAGGGCCGTGTAATTCTTAATTTAATGGCTAAATGAGCAGGTCTGGACAAAGGAAGTGACGTTAATGAAATGCTGCGTTCCAAGTTGACAACAACAACGTGACACAAGAGACAAAGACACTACAGAGGTTGACTTGTTACTTTGTGTAACAAGTCGACCTTGTCGTCGGTCCACACCAAAAACGTTCTCTTCTTCTGAGTAGCAGTTGTTCTCTTCGGTGGGCCAAACAGATATGTACTATGCTGTAGAGCTTCTTGTTTTAATTTTGTAGATGATTTTTTGTAGAAAAATTTTGTATATGACCTGCTGTACTTATCCCCATCTCTAGCAATTCACCACTAAGTGCACAAAGAAAAAGGGATTTGACTGCAACGTTGAACAGTAATGGGAATGTGATGGCTCAAGCCCCACATTGGTAATGTTTCTCACATCACTTTTACTTTACAGACATATTCAATATTCATATGCAGTTTTATTTACCTTTCGCTGTTGTTTTGGAGTGCGCACTTGACAACGGTGGAAGATTGTGCATTTGTTTGGCACCTTTTCTGTGGGCCTCCACATGTGCATTTCATGGTGAAGAAAGGCGTGGCACAGGGCTGAGCAGCCTTAAATCTGGGTGCCGCCTCTTTAGGACACTACCATGTACCACTGGAGTATGAGGGGGGTTTTAAGGTTCAGTTAGTTTGAATCTCTGTTTAGTTATGGTTAACCATTTTGTTTCCCCTGTGTGTGTAATTTGGTTTAGCCAAACCACTATATAAGTTACCCTCATGTCTCATTGTGAAGGTCAGTTTGAATTTGATTTGTTCTGTTAAATCACAATCTTGAGTATTGTTATATTTAGTTGGCCTCTTTTATATGCCGGCTGATTTACTTCTTTGGATTTTGTTCTTATTTTGGAATACTTTGGGTCAATAAAACCCAGATTTTTGAAATTACTCTGTGTCCTTGTTGCTTTACCGCTTGGTCCATGACAGGGAATAAAGGGCAAACCTGCCTTGTTCCAAGGAAAAGGGGAAGATGGTCAGATGTGATATTGTTTTTCCAAATTACACCATTTGGGCAGTTATAAAGTATTTATATCCAAGCACCGAAAGCCGTCCAAAAACCGAAACACTTATGAGCAAAAAGCAGATATAAAAGTTCAGTCCCTTCAAATGCTTTATGAGCATCTAATGATATGACCCCCGCAGCAATGTTCCCATTAGACAAGTTTATTATACTGCCCTTCGTAAATCCTGTTTGAACAATTTTGTGCAGCACTTTAGTGAGTACTTTTGAATCACTGCAAAGTAAACTCACTTGCAAATATGATTCACACTTCAGCAGTGCTTTATTAATAAGGTAGTAGTTCTCATTTACTTACATTTGTTTATTCTAAGATAAAGCTATAGCAAACTTACTACCACCATGTCAGTGGAATTACTGGGCTGCCTTCAAAATGCTTTTTTCTCATTCATTTAACTCTGGAGAATATAAGACACACTTTTACTTAGTGGTGGAATATTTCCTTTTAATTCAGTTCATTTAAATAACTGCAGGTCAGAACACGTAATTTCAAGGCACCTTCCAAGAATCACTACAATTTGTTGAATTTCATTTATATTATATACTTTTTTTATACATTTTTTTAATTTGCAAACATTTTTCTGTGAAGTTTAAATCCGAACGAATGGAGGACGTAGTTGTATGTTTGTTACAAAAAACTATTTATAATTTGCATTGCTCAGCTTGAGTACATGCGTATAAAAAGTACATCTTAATTTGTGTTATTTGATAGCCATTTTTTGTTGTTGTTTGAAAATTATTTACTCTTAAGCTGAAATAAATATTTTGAACTGGATTGTTTTACTTAGAATTTGTATATTAAGTTGTGAGGTATTCATATTCAATTTAAGCAATACAAAATCAAACATGTTAAAGCTGTTTCTACTGGCTGAAAGTGTCCTCGTTAGATTAATCTGCTAGATAAAAACGATAAACTGTTGCTTGTTGCAAATTGCTCCTTTTGAAAAACTATTATCGACCAAGTTGTTATCAAGTCTTTTGCTAGGAAAGGAAAGTTGTACTAGAAGAGGTCCATAAGATGGTGGCTATACACTCTGATAGAAAAAATGACAGCTATATATCAGACCTACAGAGTGCCATTCCGTGTCAAAGACTTGCTGCTTCAAGATGGATGGTGCAGAGCAGACTGTTAAGGTTACTGGGAGTTCTATTAGGTCTGCCAGCCCCAACAACCCAAGAGCTGTTTTAGAAGCAAATCATATGTGTGGAACAGTTCCTCAAACTGGGCCTGCCGACGAAGCGAGGGGCCGTTGTTTATGGATCCCTCCGCCGCTGCTCAACTGGGTCTTTAGCTCTTCCATTCCAATCCCCCGCTGGAGCAGTCCCAGCTCTGCCTGAGGCCAGGCCGAACATGTTATGCAGTCAGCTTAGAGACCAGAGTCCACTGGGAGCTCCCGGAAGGTCGGGAGAAGGAAGGAGAGAGGAGGAGGAGGAGGGAGCCAGCTGACTGCTTCAGAGCGGTCTGGGTCCTCCCACAAGTTATGCACTTCTGGCTTCAAGTGCGAAAATGGCATTTTTGAAGCGAGATTAGTTTGCTTTGGACATGCTTCGAGGTGTGAATGTTCAAGCATCCAGATAGGGGTGTGCGGCGCTTTTTGACGCTTTTGTGTTAGGCGGTATATGCATCCCACTGTAGCCAGTTACTGCATATTCAACACATACAAAGGATTGTACTAGAAATATGTTGCTCCCATCAAGTGCTCAGCTTGCCCAAAAATTTTAGCATACTTTTGAACATAAAATTTGTCTTAGAAATATCCATTGTAAGGTTTGATGCTGATTTCAGGAAGGGTTGGGGATTAAAAAGTTCCCAGCATCTCAACCTTCTCTACTTCATTTTGCTTTGGAGCACTTTTCAGAGATGTTCCACAACACAATTTTTTTGCTTAAGTGCTCCAACATTTTATGGCTGCACAGCATGGTCATCAGCCACAGATGAAGGTCTAAAGATCTACAGCTCTTTCACAATGTAAAGTTTATCTCATCAAACTTATCTTTTTCTCTTTTGTTTGTAGAACATTTCTTTAAAAAAATATTTTTTTATTAAAATAAAATGTACATTTTAAACAGACATGACCATGATGTTATGTTTACATTGACTGGCCAGCAGCGGTTGCAGGTTGAAAGATATGGTGTCTATGATCTAACTACTATAAATGATCAGCACAACTCAGTTGGCACTGGGAGATATGTTGAAGTCTGCGACTCAAGTAGCGGCTTTAGAGCCCCAGAGATATTGTTATCCTTCAGCAGAAGAAAAGTTACTACAGAAGAACAGAGACTACAGTAGTTTTAGGTGAAGCCTACACTAGATGGACCCACATAAAACATTTCTACGGCATCAAACACACGCAGAAACTGTGACGTTCCTCCTGGTTCGGTAAGCTAACTCACTAGCTAACTTTGCTAACGTTAGCTGTCAGTTAAACTCTTGTATACATTCCTCACTGGACACAGTTCAGGTTGGTCACTGGGCCTAATGGCAGCGAACCAGGCAACCCAACACCTGGAATGATGTTTTTATTGTTGTAACTACAACCTAGATGTGGCTATCATGCCGCTCGTGTTCCATATCAAACCTTTAAACAATCAGACCATGATCCAATGAGTAGTTTTAGTTGTTTTTGAAGGTGATTATACTGGCTGTGGTCACCGTATTAATGTAGAACTGCACAATATATCAATTTGAAACTATCACGTCAGTGTCTCCAATATCAGAGATCCAAAAGAGTCCTTGGATGAGTCCTGGCATGATCTAGATTGTGTTCACATGGTACGAAATAAGTGGATTTTGAGCAAATACAGTACCCGAATATGGATTTGAGTCCCATGTAACACCCTCAATGTCCTGTAGTGAACTTATTTGCATAATGTGCTTGCCATTGTAAGGGTTGCTGTACGAAAGGCAGGGGCGGGACCAGGCGATAGCTTGGGATTGCTATAGCAACACCAAGTTTTGTCCAAGCAACTGCTTAGGGACCCCAGTTGTGTTGTAGCAGAAATTACAGTATAAAATGATTAGTTTAATGAATGTGCAATGTTTGTCACTGTAATGAAACGAGTTAGGGGGAGGCTACTTGGATTTGTTTCTTCTGAGAGGCGCTGAATCTCAATTTTACTTTTGAAAGAGGAAAAATGCCTTAAATTACAAAAAAATAAGTAAATATCAAAAAGGCAGATGTTTTCTGGATGGTTAAGAAACAAAAAAAATAGTAAAGTAGTATAACAGTAGATTAATAGTCAAACATTGAGAGTAGACTAAAAAATAGGAATATAACATTGCCTATGTTGCACTTTTTCATAATGTTGGCCGAGGCCAGAGAATCCCATCATACCAATTTCTTATTCTTTAGTTTTAAACTATTAAAGATTATTGTCTATAGCGTATAGCAGCTGAAATATTTAGTTCCCCCATGTAACTTTGGTAAAGTACGACAACATTTCTTCATATTCACAAGACTAATGGTCCATATTGAAAGGACTAAGCACTGTTAAAGACAAATAATTTTGTTCTTATGTTGTGAAGAGTGGAACTGAATGTTTCCAGCAGCCGAAAAATGCCGTATGATGTGAGGAATGAGCGACCTAAAACACGACATCAATGGTTTAATCGTGACTCAGGAGTTGGGAGTTCGTCTTGTATTTGGAAGGTGGCCCGTTCGAGCCACCGACGATCTCGGTTGCTGTGTCCTTGAGCAAGACTCTTCACCCGTTGCCTATGTTGCACCCCTGAATAGGGGTGGCTGAGAAATAAAGAAGAAATAATCATGAGAGTGATCAGATGTTTTTTCCTCATCCAGAGAATTTACTTGAATGAATTATGAACATACAATAACAATCACAGCAACTTCATAGCAGGTAAGCTGCAGTAGGATACATATCCTCTTTGTAAAAATATAATCTTTTCATGTAACAGTTCGCATCTGTTTGGTTACTGAAAAAATGTTTTTATGCATAACAAAACTTTTACAAAACCAATAAAATATTACCTAAAACAATATGTAAACAAATGCACAAGATCTAATTCCGTTCATGTAGTCGTAACAACAGTACGACTTCTCTGTGCACGTGCAGTGGTTCGGCTAGCACAGAGATGCTTTGCTAACACACGTGTAACCAGAGTGACAAACTTCCCCTCCCTTTTTACTCAGAGCGCAACTTAACTCTGTTTTAGCACTCAAACTCATGAGTAAAAAAACAAACTCATTAACACTTTGTTACAGCAAGTTATTGTGAAATACATAACATACCTGAGAAATAAAGAATAATCACGAGAGTGATCAGATGGTGTTTCCTCATCCAGAGAATTTACTTAAATGAGAAAAATGCTACCGAATCTCCTAGCGCGAGTAGCTGCAGACAAAAACAATCGATCCCAGATCTTAGGCTAAAGGCCACTTTGCAGCACAAGGAGAACAGCTTGGATTTACTTTTAACCATTAATCAAGTACACAAATTACTCAAAAACATTATTTATCCCTTTGAGGAAATCAAATTAATCATTATTAGTATAACTTTATTAACAAATGGTTCCTTGTGATATAGTAGTCTTTTTAGACATGACAGACTGTGTTTTATTACAAAGCACTAATTAACCATTTTTATCTGTACCGCAGGAATGCATCTTTTTAACTTGTCACACCTACTGGTGGAGGTCAGAGGGTGGCACCAGTATCCAGCCTCACCTCTGTCAGTGCGCCCCAGGGCAGCTATGGCTATAATGTAGCTTGCTATAACCAGTGTGTAAATGGGTGAATGACCCGCTTTGTGGTCTGTACGGACTAAGTAAAGCGCTATACAAATGCAGGCCATTGACCATTTAATATCTGCCATGAGGTATAAAGTATAACAGAGTATAAAAGTCAGGCTGAAAGTTTCCTTTTTATTTATTTTTGAAAGAGAGGAAATATGTTTTCATAGGTCACAATACCTAAATACTGCTACAGCAGATTATTTTAGACAAAACACACAGCAGAAATCAGCAATTAAAAACGAGAAAATTTTGTGTTCATTATGTGTCATACTTTACATTAAAACGGTTTAATAATAATAATCCTACATTCATTTGTTCAGGAAGTCTAGTTATCGTGTCCTGCAGACTCAGCTTCCATCTTTTAACATCAGGGATTAATTAAATGAACACAATGTAAAAGACAGTAGTATTGGTTTTAATGATCACAATTCAGATTTCGATTATTGCCATTTCTAACAAAAATTATAAAACTGTTTTAAAAACACACACAAGACAATGTTTATTTATATTAATTTATACTCTGGAGCCTTAATAAGGTAAAAGGTTTAAAACTATTACCTAATATAATTTTACAGAGAAATGGATCAGAAGTGGCTTGAAGAGTGTCATATCTGCCCAGGGGCACCAACTTTTGGATCCTGGGTAAAGCGATCTTGCTGGGCCCCCCTACCAAATACCATAGTGATACCAGTGGGCCCTGAAATATCTTCTGGTGAGATATTTTTAATACCAGGTTTTGCTCCAAAATCACTGGCTAGCATTTGAAAAATCGTTTTCCTGTGCTTATCAGTAAGAGTTGTTGGCCATACTCCTGGGTCCTCTGACAATCCCTCATCAGTACCACCCAGTCTCTCATTGTCTTCTTTCCTCCTTTGCTCTGTCCTCATATTCCTGACTACTTTCATCACATTCTTCACCTTCCCTCTCATCACTTATATGAATATCAATCTTATCTTCTATTTCTGCCTCTGCTATAAGAGGAAATAAACAAAATGGAAACAGTGTTACTGTACATATTTAAACTTTAAACTGTAATTAGTACTACTTTTAAAACAGGCAATTCTGCAAAAAGCTCTCCATGTCTCACTGTCACTGCTTTCACCTGGCCCTGATGAGAAACCTGCTGCTTCAGAGTCTGAAACTGAAATATATGGCTTCAAATGGGTTCTAAAATACCCTTTAATGTCATAATACCTTTTTTAAAGGGCAAGTCCCAATTAATTGATGATTATATGATTATATTGATGATTATATGTGTCCGTTTACTATCTGTTCACCCTGTGATGCACAGGGATAAACTAAACGCAAAAATAGACATTCGGTCTTTGAATTACGTTTTAATATGAAGTCATTTACAATTAATAAGATGTGCATTATACTGAAAACAATCCTGTACTTAATGTAAGAGTGTGTGGTAGGGCTGGACAACTTAGAAAAAGAGCATATCCACAAGGCAAGGTAGTTTTATTTGTATAGCACACTTTCAACACGAGGCAATTCAGGGTGCTTTACATGATTACAGAAATATGACAATGAAAACATAAAATCGATAAAAATATATTTTAAAAAGCATAAACGAAGATTTGTAAAACAAACAATGGTATTTGATTAAAAATAACAATTTAGGATAATAACATTTACTCATAAGAATGTCTAAATATGTAAAAAAAAAAATATTATTTAAGAGTTCAGTGTCTCTGCAGTTTTACGTTCGTCTGTCAGTTTGTTCCAGATGTTGGGAGCATAGAACCTAAAAGCTGCTTCTCCATGTTTGGTTCTGGTTCTAGGGACGATCAGTAAACTAGAGCTGGAGGACCTGAGTGATCTGGATGGGTTGTACCTTGATAGCAAATCTCTAATGTAAGATAATTGGGAACCTTCCCAATATGCTTGCTTCCTCCTTAGTTAATGAGGCAGCCTCAAAAATGGTGGAACCTAATATATGCTTAAACTGCTTTAATGCAGCCGAACTTGGTGATGTACTAAAATTATTAGCTTCATCTAAACCTTCAACTTGCGTTTTAGACCCAATCCCAACTAAACTCTTAAAAGAAGTTTTCCCTCTGATCGCTGCTCCAATTTTAAATATAATGAATCTATCCTTAGTCAATGGATATGTACCACAGGAGTTTAAGATTGCTGTAATTAAACCTCTACTTAAGAAACCCTCTCTTGATCAAAACGACTTAATTAACTATAGACCGATATCTAATCTTCCCTTCTTATCTAAAATTCTTGAGAAAATAGTTGCACACCAGATATGTGAGCATTTAAACAATAATGAGCTGTTTGAGACGTTTCAGTCAGGCTTTAGAGCTCATCATAGCACTGAAACAGCTCTGGTGAAGGTTACTAATGATATTCTCATAGCCTCAGACAATGGACTGGTGACCATTCTGGTCCTGTTAGATCTCAGTGCTGCCTTTGACACTGTTGATCACAATATTCTCATAGAAAGGCTTCAACGTGTCGGTATAATAGGAACAGCCCTAGGCTGGTTTAAATCTTATTTGTCTAACAGATTTCAGTTTGTTCAAGTAAATGATAAACCCTCCTCAACCTCAAAAGTTACTTGCGGAGTACCACAGGGTTCAGTCCTTGGGCCGATTCTTTTTACTATATATATGCTTCCTATTGGTAAAATAATTAGGCAGCATGGGATAAATTTCCATAGTTACGCAGATGATACACAGCTATATCTATCCATAAATCCTGATGAATCCAATCAGTTAGGTAGACTACAAGCATGTCTGGAAGACATAAAAACTTGGATGACTCTAAACTTCTTGCTTCTAAATTCTGATAAAACAGAAGTTGTCGTCTTTGGACCAGAAGCTCTGAAAAAGAAACTACTTAGTCAGCCCCTTCACCTGGACGGCATTAAATTAGCCTCCAGTAATAAAGCAAAAAACCTCGGTGTCATTTTTGACCAAGATATGTCATTTAGATCTCACATTAAAGAAGTCTGTAGGATTTCCTTTTTTCACCTTAGGAATATTACAAAAATTAGAACCATCCTGTCCAGGAGTGATGCTGAAAAACTAGTCCATGCCTTTGTTACTTCAAGGCTGGATTACTGTAACTGTCTATTATCAGGTAGTCCACAGAATACAATTAAAAGTCTTCAGTTAGTTCAAAATGCTGCTGCTAGGATTCTGATGAATATTAAAAGAAGAGATCACATTTCCCCTGTTTTAGCTTCTCTTCACTGGCTCCCAGTAAAATCTAGAATAGAATTCAAGATCCTCCTTCTGACATATAAAGCCCTTAATAATCTAGCTCCATCATACATAAGAGACCTGATTGTTCCATATGTTCCTAACAGAGACCTTCGCTCTCAGACTGCAGGTTTACTGGTAGTTCCTAGGATTTCTAAAAGTAGAATGGGTGGCAGATCTTTCAGCTATCAGGCTCCCCTCCTATGGAACCGGCTCCCAGGGTTGGTTCGTGAAGCAGACAATTTGTCTATCTTTAAAACTAGGCTAAAAACTTTCCTCTTTGACAAAGCTTACAGTTAGAGATATGTTTATAGGTAGTTAGAGTCAGGTCAGACAGGTAGATAGGAAGAGACAGGTTAATGTTAGTAGTCAGGCAGAGTGGGAAGAGATAGGAAGAGGTAGAGTAGCTAGGTAGAGATAGATTAATGTAAGCCAGGTAAAGATCCGGAGCCGGTCGCGGCTTACCGCCGCGGAAGAAATGCGCCCCACGGGGGCCAGCCAGCGCCGGAGAGAGGTCCCTCAAGGGGATCCTCCCGCACAGTGCGGCCGCCCATTACCTGCCGGGTTGAATCCCCCGGGCAGACTGTGCGGACCCCACCCGTTTATCTCTTAAACGTTTCTCGCCCTCTTCAACTCTGTCCTCTCAGTTCTGTCTATTTTTCCTTAAGATAGTTGTCGACTATCGGTCTCGTGCCGGTATTTAGCCTTAGATGGAGTTTACCACCCACTTTGGGCTGCATTCTCAAACAACCCGACTCCGAGAAGACCCCGGCATGACGGGGGCCGTTACCGGCCCTACACCGTCCACGGGTCAGGAGGACTCAGACAGAGTGTTGGTAGCCAGGTCTCCTAGTAGCTAGGAGACAGGTTAATGTTAGTAGCTATGCTGCTTTAGGCTAGGCTGTTGGAGGACATTATTAGGGTCTGTTCCTACTTTCTCTCCTACTTCTCCCCAACTGCATGATGTGCTGTCAATTCAAGCACTAACCTGTTTTCTATTATAGTAGGTGCTCCGGATTAGCCCTGCTTGACGACCCTGACTAAGATGGCATTGCAGTGACGGAAAATTCTCCACGTCCTGCAACAAACTTGTGCATCAGTTCTATTGCTCTTTCTGTGTCTCTGTTATGTATTCTCCAAGCCACAGACGGTCGCGGCAGATAACCGCTTGTGCTGAGCCTGGTTCTGCCGGAGGTTTCTTCCTGTTAAAAGGGAGTTTTTCCTTCCCACTGTCGCTGCATGCTTGCTCAGTATGAGGGATTGCTGAGAATTCCACGACGCAATCTTCTGTGGTTCTGTAATTTCTACACTAAACATTGTATTGTAATAACTCTTTTTGTAAAGTGCCTTGAGATGACATCTGTTGTGAAATGGCGCTATATAAATAAACTGAATTGAATTTATAAAAACTAATACGAGCACTTTGAAGTTTATTCTCTGAGCTACAGGGAGCCAGTGGACGGACTTTAGAACTGGGGTGATGTGTTCTACTTTTCTGCTTCTAGTACGAACACCATCAGCAGCGTTCTGGATCAGCTGCAGCTGTCTGATTTTTATTTTTAATTTTTTTATCATTATTATTCTTTCTTTTTTTTTAGGCAGACCTGTGAAGATACTGTTACAGTAATCAAGGCGGTTAAAGATAAATGCATGGATGAGTTTTCCTAGGTTTCTTAGTGTCATCATTCATTTAATCCTAGAAATGTTCCTGAGGTGATAGAAAGCTGACCTTGTTATTGCTGTGGTGGAGAAATTTACTATTAACTATTGAATTATCGTCCATCCCTAGCGTGCGGGACCAATTTTTTTTAATAATGTTGTAAAATAGGCGCTAATGATCTGTGATTTCAGGGGTGTTGGATTTTGACAATGGAGGGAAATATAGGGTGTTTTCATATAAACTTCTAACTCTGAGGAGAAGTGCGGCAGAAGAGGAGACAAGCGCAGCTGTCTGGAGCGGCAGTGTGTTGAGCTACTAGTTCCACCTCTTTCTGCTTCTCTTACTTATTCAGAAACATTGTTTACACACTATGTAGGATGTGATACTATAAAGTATTGCTATATCATTCAAATAGAGTACAGATATAAATGTATGCTATTCTACCTAGAGTACATATTTATGAACTCAATTTCCCTCTGGGATCAATAAAGTATTTTTTGAATTGAATGGAATGTTAAAACAATGTCAATGCTCGATAATGCCTTTGTAGCTCACCTTTCTTTTCAAACAACTTAGTGAACAACTGCTTGTCCTTATTTGCCTTTCTCTCTTTAATTATTTGTTTTGTTTTGTTTTTGAGACCCTGTTTTTCCTTCCTTAAAGAAAGACTCTTTCCCTGTTTTCCTAGTTCCTTCCACGGCTCACTCCAGCTCCTGTCTCATCAACTGATTCACTGCAGCAGAAGCAGTCGTACCATTTATGCTGCAGTCAGACCGCATCCGTTGGATACGTTGAGCAACGCATCCAACAGATGAAGTTTGACGTATATACTTTTTGGCTTCCATAGCCTGCTTCTGAGAAAAAAAACAATGCATGGGCGGGGCTTCCTCTGTTGCCGTATGTTCTGAACTATGGTGGACCGTATCGAGAGAGTGGCTTGGCTTTATTAGCTAGATAAAGCTAGACAACATTGACATCGGGGGCATCAGCGCCCATTATTCAGATGCGTTCTGAGTTTGGGGAGTTTAACCATTTGCTCCAGGAGCTGCTTTTGGATGAGGTTCGCTTTCAGTGCTACTTCCGTCTCTCCCGTGCCTAATTTTACGACCTCCTCGGCCGCATCGGAGCTTAAATCTCCTACCAGGACACCAACTACAGGTTATCTGTTCCTCCTTAGGAGCGCCTGTCCATCTGACTTTGGTAAGTGATATTTATGATTTTTTAAATCTGCGTTTGTTGAAAATGTTTTCACTGGACCCGCGCTTCATTCAAGATACGTGTATAGTGACATAACTACAGTGAGACGCTCTGATTGGTTGCCGCACTGCGTTAACTGCGTTGGGTCCGTCAAAAGCTCCGCTTGCTGAACTTCTGTGACGCATGCGTTGGTACGTGGCCGTATGAAAAGCAAGCGTCGTTGACGGAGCCAACGTACTCAACGCAACGCAGAGCCCTTGACGGACCTCTGACGTACTCTACCATAGACTTGACATGTAATCTTCCCGCAACTGACGCTGACGCATGGGCTTGGTCTGTATGCAGCATTACACTGATTCGAGAGGGGTGGTGGTGCCCTGCACAGCATTAAAATGACTTTTGTTTTTTTATACCAAACCAGTGCCTATCTACAAGTTTAGTTTTGCACAGGACCTTTTTTATTTGTACATAAATGCTATACAAATGTTGTAATGTGCATGTATATGCATGTATAGAAAACTGACTTCTAAGGGCCGCCCCCTGCCTGGGGCCCTGGATACTCTGTACCTTTTACCCCCCAGTCCGACGCCCCAGTATCCATCTGTCTAGCTGCAATGCTCGCTCCTGACACAGGGGGAAAAGCATGTAGCAGCTACAGATTTCTGCACTAAAACTCTTGCACATGACCTGTTCTGCTGAAGGGGGCAGAGCTTTTTTTTTAACTTACAAATTAGGAAGAATTAAGCGTTTGTTTCTTTCTCTGATTTTAACCCTAACTGAGGTAATTATAATAGGGGATATTAATATTCACATGGACATTGAAAGTGATAGCCTAACTGCAGCCTTTAATAATATCTTAGACTCAATTGGCTTTACTCAGAAAGTGAAGGGACCCACACACTCTGGTCAACACACTTCAGACATTGTACTGACATACGGCATGGAGTGTGATGAACTAACAGTCCTCCCACATAACCCAGTCCTATCTGACCATTTTTTGATAACCTTTGAATTTACTTTACCCAACGTTCCAAAATCTGAAAGAAAATTTCATTACAGTAGAACTTTATCAGACAATGCTGTAACAACTTTTAAAAAATATGTTCCATTCTTGCTTCCCTATCCGTCTCAAACCTTTCTAACCTGGATAGTCTACTACTTTATAAAAACTCCTTTCGACTACCTAGAACAGCGTATTACTCGTCATTAAGAGGTAAATAGAAACAATCCTAGGTTTCTTTTTAGTACAGTTGCTAAACTTACACAGAGTCATAGTTCTGTTGAGCCAACTATTCCCCCTTCTCTCAGTAGTGATGACTTTATGGGATTCTTAATAAGTAAAATAAATTCAATTAAAAATAAATCACTGGCATTCTCCCAAACATGATTAACTCTTGTTCAGTAAATAAGGCAGTATCAGAGAGAACTGTAGAACCATGTCTATACCGTTTTGATTCTGTTGAACTTTCTGAATTATCACCAATATTAGGTTCATCTAAACCCTCAACTTGTATGTTAGACCCAATACTAACCAAATTATTTAAGGAAGTGTTCCCTCTGGGTACTGGCCCTATTACAGACATGATGAAAAAATCTTTAATAAATCGATATGTGCCTCAGGAATTTAAGGTTGCTGTAATTAAACCTTTACTTAAGAAACCCTCCCTGGATCAAGGTGATTTAGCTAACTACAGACCTATAGCTAACCTTCCTTTCTTATCCAAACTTTGAGAAGATAGTTGCCAATCAAGTATGTGAGCATCTAAAAAGCAACAACCTGTTTGAATAATTTCAGTCAGGTATTAGAGCTCATCATAGCACTGAAACAGCACTGGTAAAAGTTACTAATGATATTCTAATGGCCTCAGATAATGGATCTGTGACTGTTTATGGTCTTGTTAGATCTCAGTGCTGCTTTTGACACAGTCGATCATAATATTCTCTTAGAAGGGCTTGAACATGTTGTAGGGATAAAGGGAACAGCACTAGGTTGGTTTAAATCCTATCTGTCTGACAGATTCCAGTTAGGTCATGTCAATGATAAATCTTCTTCACACTCAAGGGTTACTTGTGGAGTACCACATGGTTCTGTGCTTGGACCTATTCTCTTTACTATATATATATATATATATATATACTATATATATATATATATATATATATATATAAAGAGAATAGAGAATATATATATATATATATGCTTCCAATTTGTAAAATAATGAGACAACATGGAATGAATTTCCACAGTTATGCTGATGATGCACAATTATATTTATCCATAAAACCTGATTAAACCAATCAGTTAGGTAGATTACAAGCATGTCTGGAAGACATAAAAACCTGGATGACTCTGAATTTTCTACTTTTAAATTCAGACAAGAGAGAAGTTGTTGTCTTTGGACCAGAACCTTTATAAAGGAAACTGCTAAATCAATCACTTCATCTGGATGGCATTAATTTGGCCTCTGGTAATAATGTAAAGAACCTCGGTGTAATTTTTGACCATGGTATAACTTTTAGATCCCATATTAAACAGGTTTCTAAGATTTCTTTCTTTCATCTCCGGAATATTGCTGAAATCAGAAACATCTTGTCCAAGAGTGGTGCAGAGAAACTAGTCCATGCATTTGTTACTTCAAGGCTGGACTACTGTAATTCCTTATTATCAGGAAGTCCACAAAATGCAATTAAAAGCCTTCAGCTGATCCAAAATGCTGCAGCAAGAGTTCCGATGAATATTAAAAAGAGAGATCACATTTCTCCTGCTTTGGCTTCTCTCCATTAACTCCCTGTTAAATCCAGAATAGAGTTTAAGATCCTCCTCCTTACATATAAAGCCCTTAATAATCAAGCTCCATTGTACATCAGAGATCTGATTGTTCCATATGTTCCTAACAGAGCACTTTGTTCTCAGACTGCAGGTCTACTGGTAGTTCCTAGGATTTCTAAAGGTAGAATAGGAGGCAGATCTTTTAGTTATCAGGCTCCTCTCCTGTGGAACCAGCTCCCAGTTTTAGTCCATGAGGCAGATACTCTGTCTGTTTTTTAGACTAGGCTTAAAACCTTCCTTTTTGATAAAGCTTATAGTTAGTGGCTTAGGTTATCCTGATATATTTTGGTAGTTATGCTGCTATAGGTTTAGACTGTTGGAGGACAGACTGACCACTTTCTTCACTCTTCTACTTTTCTCTTCTACTACTCTCAAGATATATTTTTTCTGCTGTTTTTAAGATTGTTAACCCAGTTTTCTCTCATTATTTTTCTCCCCATTGTCTGGTACCCTGCTCAACTTTAACGCCCCCTGCTGGATGGGGAACATCGGTCCAGATGATGCTCAAAGTCACCGAGCATCCTCCATGCTGTCTCTTCTCTGTCTTCTCAGACCCCCAGTAGGTCGTGGCAGATGACCGCTTGTACTGAGCCAGGTTCTTGTTCTGGTTCTGCCAGAGGTTTCTTCCTGTTAAATCGGAGTTTTTTCCTCTCCACTGTCGCTACATGCTTGCTCAGTATGAGGGATTGCTGAGGAATAGCTGTGGTTGGAGTCTCCATGATCCGGGCACAACCTCATGTCGATGACTCATCGCAATCTGCTGGGATTCCTTACAAAGAAAACTTTTTACTGATTGGAATATTTTTATAATTGTATTGAAATGACTTTTGTTGTAAAGTGCCTTGAGATGACATTTGTTGTGAATTGGTGCTATATAAATAAAAGTGAACTGAATTAAATTGGATTAAGAAATGTTTGTTTAAAATCGTCTGGATAAGAAGTCGTTCACCTTTGTAAAATTGCTTCTAATATGGATTGATCACTGCGGTAAAAAATCTAATTCCAGTATTTTGGTGCATTAAAGCATGTTCGAGCACAGCTAATAAGATTAGTTTTCTGTTCTTAAACAATCTACTTTAAACCAATATCTATTTGAACACTGTGCAGGCCTAAACCAGTTACGTAAGACTTATCTTAGTTGATAGCTTAGTTTATAGCCTAACGGCTAACAATGGCTACGGTAGCTATTTAACAGCTAACCTCACGGTGCCATGAGGAGACGCAGGTAGCTCGTCCTCCGATTTGGCTAAGCAGCTGTCAGCTCCACCTTTCCTTCACTGAACGGTACCCTCATCAGCTTTACCAAACAAGGAATCCATCAGTTATCGGCTCTGTGGCGGCAAATGAATGCGGCTTCGGCTGCTACAGGCGAATCGGCTCCTGGATCTCCTCTCCCGGAGGCCTACCATTCAAGGAAGGCATTGAGGATAAAAAATGGCTTTTTTCATTAATGTTTTGCGATTCACCTGATCGGTGGTCTCTGAGTCCCTTGGCGTGAGTTTCACCCAGAATCTCACTTCGCCCACGAAAGAAAGTGGTTGATTTCGTCTTTCCTGGAGCGAGCTGGCCCTTATATGCCTTCTCAGCCCCTCCTCCCTCTCTGTGGGAGTGAGATTTCTTCTTCTGTGGAGCTACAGTGTGGATTAGCCACCCGATGGCTGTGTGTGACTCTACAACTATATGCATTCAATCATTCATGCACATTCACACAAGATGTGCCCAAGGATATATGAATGAAGGATCCACCAGAAAAGTGGATAGTTGTGGAAGCTTTTTTTAATACAAATTGGAGGATATTGATCAAAAATGGCTCACAAAAGAAGTGTGCCACTTTTTCCCCCTCTTCTGGCTGAGTGAGGGGGGACTCTTGGGGAGGAGAGGAAACCAAGTCCCTTATTTGACTTTTGCTTCTAGTGTGTGCACTGTTCCATTTTGTACGTGTTGCTTTGTTTGACTCTAAGCTAGGCACTCATGTTAGTGTAGTACTCTTGTTATGTTACACTTGTGATGTGGAACTATGAAGGAATTAAAGTGGAAGTAATGTTTTTTTTATATATTTTTTTTATCTTGGACCCTTTTTGTACCACTCATTACGTTCATTTACTCACCCAGACAATTTGGGTGCGATTTAGAGTCCTTCAGGAGAAGTTTACATCCCTTCACCATCAGCGTATATCCATATATTCAGCTGTAGTCTGATCAGGACTTTCTCTCTGTGCTCTACGGCGGTCCGTTAGACAGAACTACTGCAGACATCATCATGGTTCATGTTTGCATGTGTCCTAATTGTAAAGACAAACTGAGTAAGTGGACCAAGTTTAGCTTCCACATGCTCCCTTTCAGTCCTGCTAAGACTACAACTGAGATGAGGTACAGCAGCAACGTCATTGAATTTGCCGTTTGTCATTTGGAATCGGCCGGAATAAATGCCTGTAAAACACCCTGGAAGACAACGTCAAAGAACCTCTGAGACGTTCCGAACTCACAGGGGAATAGTGCTAGTGATTCATAAAAGAGTTGTGGTGAAATGAAGGAGTTTAGTGGCAGATAATGCCTTATTTAGAGGCTGCCCCAACAACTCCCATTATATGGATATTCACAGATCACCAGTGGATCTTAACATCTCCTGAAGGATTCCTAGTGGCTCCAAACTGCTCTGGGTAGGTGAATAACATGTAATGCATGCTACAAATAAGGTCCAGTTTGCAAAAAACTGTACGTCCCCTTTTAAACCTAAAATTGCACAAGAGAACCCAAGACGTAAATCTCTGTGCACTTACACGACATCAGCGAACACCTTCAAAAAAAAGATGGCTGCAGGTTACACGTTCCGTTTCCACAGCAGAGTGTGAGAGGAGATTCAGCGCACTCGACCCAATTTTGACAGATGAGAGGAATAGAATGATAAAAACACTCAACTATCTTCCCTTCGTTTCTGCATGGAGCCCGGCAGAGTTCAGGCGCAGAAATGATTTTGAGGTGTAAGAATATGTACCCTCAGTTTAATAAAACATGTTTTATATGCGTACGGATTTGGGCATCGTGCTGGACCTTTTCAGAGCTTTAAACAAAATAAAGGGCATTATTCTTTCAACTTGTATATAAGACGAGTAAGCTATACTACTCAAAATCACTACATGCACAACAAATGCAATATGTGTTTGTATACGGCTTTGAAGACAAACTGATCGTAAAATGTGTGGAAATGGTCCAAAAACCGCACAGAGTATGTCCGCCTTGCTTCTGGGATGCATGGAGCTGGTGGCGCAGCATAATTAGAACATGTTGCATTAAAGAGATGAGAGTTAATCAGTTACCTGTTGAAACTAACCACTTTTGAATGCAACTCTTTATTGAATGTAACATTAATATCTACAAAGAAGAATATAGGATTCACACCTAGAGAAACTGTATAAGATGGTGAAATACCAGGCAGTTCGGATAGTGATTATATGAAAATTGTAGTGGTGGATACACTGTTCAAAAAAACAAAAAAACCTCTGTTTTTTAAGTGGTGGGACAACCCAGTAATTTATAAATTATGCCTGAGACATGTCCCCAGCTAAAATAACTCATATGTCTCCTGCAGGACTCCAAATAAGTGCGCACGGTTTAATAAACAGAGAGAGTGTTTCTTATACCTGAAAAGTATTTCAGCACCTGACCCCGGCTGGGTTCCTCTGGTCCAGAGGTGGACATTTTTCCCAACTGAAAAATATGCAGAGTTGTGGGTCTGAGAGGACGAGGTGCTGTTGATGCTGCCATGGGGGAAAATAATCTCACCTGCTGTGACTGTATAAGTCAAGTGAATTCTTATGTTTAATTTGAATCATTTTAATGTATTTGAGCTTATGTTACCTTTTAATGTCAACCATAACTTTCTTTATCACATTTTGAAAAATGTCAGTTTCTGTCAGTTTTGAAAAAAAACGTATGTCCAAGATGTCCTGCAGCGGCATACACAAACCTGTCATTTTCATGAATAACCCCCCCCCCTGCTCTTTTCACAAATCGCACAGCTGAACAATATAATTTTTGCAGAACCTGCTGTTTTTTTTGTGTTTTTTTTCTAATCAGATGATTGCTATTATTGCTAGCCTGACAGTTTTCCCTAACATAATGTCATGTGAATGAATTCTGCTTGTCTTTGTGCAGCAGCTGTTTAGCGGAGCAGATCGGCTGAACCTGCAGCAGCTAAACAGAACCTACCTCCCTGAAGGCCTCCATGACCAATGACCTTAATGCTGCGTCTTTACACTGCGTCTGTCCTTTCCCACCTGGTATTACATGTAGGTGTCCTTCAGATAGTCCTTTGTGACCAAGTTGGACATTTGAAGAAATGTTGTTGCAACATTTGACTTTTCTGTCCTGTTTTGTATTTTAGTGCTCATTCAATGATTTTGCTAAAATGCCTACAAATATGATGATAGAAGGAGTTAACCAGTCGTTTTGTGCTGAACTAATGCAGTTGTTTTATGGCAGTACCATTCCAAAAGGAAATTTGTGTAATTCTGCTCAAATACTAACTTCCAAACAGGATACCTTATTTTGAATTAACATTTTCCGTTGCCAACCTGTGATGTTGGGGATCATTGTATCTAACCTGAGGGGCTTAGTGTTTTATTTTCAAAATGTATTGCATTTTTTTTTTTTTTTACCCCCATTTATCCTAAAGGTGACTTGAAGTTTTGCGCCCTTTTTTTGTACCGTATCTGCCTGTTTCCCAAATGTAGGTGTGAACCCTTTGTTTAAAGCTCTTTTGAATCTAGTGGCAAATTATCATTCCCTAACTCTAATATGTATTTTATAGGAATTAATTTAACATTGTATAATACTGCAAGTGCTGTGATTTTGTGCTATGCATTATATTTGACTACTCTAACTGTGTTATTAATATATGCATGTACTTCGATATTGCTTTTGACAGAAGTATTTAAAGTGCTCATATTAGTTTGCAGTGCCCAGAATGGCTTTGAATGTTGTCTCTGTGAAAATAAAGGACAGTCACACCACAATTTGAAGAAACTTTAAAACATCTTTAGTGGCAGCTTTGGGATTAGCACACATTATAACAGCACAGACTTTTTAGAATAAGGTTGATATTCTGCTACGGGGCATTAATTAAATGCATCTGAAAAAAGACATCCAACTATTCAATCAATAATGCACTTTTTGAGTTCAGTAAAAAATATCATGAAGAACATATGCTTAGGTGCATAAATAAGGATGATGTAATCCTCTCATTTTATGTTCTGTCAAACACTACCTCTATCACGGAAACCTAGAGCACATGGTTTCTCTTTTGAGTTCTAGAGCCTAATCAGTGCTTCTCTACTAAAATCTCCTGTTTGGTGGTTTCATATCTAAACCAGATTAAATTAACCCTCTTATTGTGCAGCATGTCCTCTTACATAACTGCTGTTGTCAGGTTTCAGTTGCCTCCGAAGTCCTTTAAAGATGAAGCTTCTTGAATCTGCTACATGTACAGGTAGAAGTTTGATTTTGTAGCTGATTGTGAATCAGGTGGAAATCTTGATATCTTCTGTAAATAAAGTTTTAGTGTTGTTTCTCTTGTCTTAGCTTTTATGTGGAGCGTACTAATTGCGCTTTTCTTTTCTTTTGCCAAATGAAATTGATATGTATTGATAATGTATATAAACTAATAAACCATGTAAATATGTGATAATGTGCTTCACTTTGTTTTCTTAAGTCCTTTAAAAAAAAGAGGTTTAATACTTTGTCCCCTTTTGTTGTTAGGATTATTTTAGATTAATTGTGACTAGAGTTAAAATATTGAACAATGGATCTTTTCATCCAGCCTTGACATTTTAAATCCTATTTTAGATCATAATGGCATTGCCAACCATGAACTTATCCACACCTGATAGTAACAGGTATATGTTTGGTTGATCCTGATTGGCTAAGCCATATTACATCACTTCCTGTTGTCACTGTTGCACTCCCTGTAGTTGATGTTCATACTCTAGAATTGATCTTGTTTTCTCTGTTTAGGCCTTCCTAAGTTTTTTCAACACTCAAGAACATTAAAACACAAAATTTCTGTTGGTGTACTTTAAATTTGGGAACCCTTTGAGTCTAACAGTTTTTCTTTGCTTGCTATGGTCTCGCTAGCTTAGTTAGCTTAGCTTTATAGAAGCTATTGTTACTTCTCTCATATCTATATCTCCCCTGTCTGTTTTTCACCCTAAATCTCTCTAGCTCTCTATTTCACATGTTTAGCTTCGCCCCCACCTCCTTCAGTGATAATGGTTAGTGTAAAAATCAGTGGCGGCTAGTGGAATTTTCTCCATGGGGGGCTATGACTATAATGGTTAAATGTTAGCTGCCAAACGATTCATTTTTTTAACCTAATTAATTACATGGTAGCTGTAAATTAATCCTGATTAACATTCCAAATAGGACTAAAAAAACAACTATTTGCGGTGTACAGGGACAAATCCAATTGCCATAACTCTTTTTCATTAAATAAAGGAGCGATTAATAGATTGTTTTATCTTTTAGCCAGTTGCTAAAGCAAATTAACTGGCTAACATTTTCTGCATTTAAAGCTGACTGTTTCTTCAATAATGTAGGACAACCCTGATCATCCTCTTAATGGGACTATCCTACGACAGAATGATTTCAGTCAGAGGCTTCATCAGTTTCTCTAGAACAGACTGCTACTGTAGAGGAGGAAACACTGAGCTGTCTATAGAGGTTCTGGTTGAGACTGGGATCACTGTGTTCATACTGGGAGAACCTGCCAGAGCTCCACTTAAAGCCATTCAGAGTACAAGAAGATGTGGTGGAGAAAAGGCTTTTATATTTTTGCTGTTCTTTATTATTTCCAAAAAGCTGCTGATACAGCTTTGGGTGATAAAAATGTGAGGAGGGAGATGATATGTGTGATCTCATATGAAAAATAAGCACAAATGCAAGGTAAGGTAGAAGTAACCAAAACATATGAATAAACTTAATATTTAGATATCAGCAGCTGTGTTAAATATTGAATAAATCAAATGTAATATAGACTTAGTAATAAAATGCCACAATTCCCCTTTTTCCAAAATGTAAACACTCAGCAAACGAACTCAATCTAAACAACAGGACCACATGCTCTTATTGTGAAGTTGCGCATCTACACAGCTACTTCCGCTATGTGCTATCAGTTACTGCTAACTATTAGCAGTAATTTAAGTCCGAAAACATCACTTAAACTGAATAATGCACATTTTTAACGCAGCGGTACCTTGCTATACAGTGACCCAACATGCATAATTCCAAATTAATACAGCGCTTTTTATTTGTCTTTGACTGCTTATTGGTATTTATATTTAGCTGATAATCAGGTCCGAGCTATTTTACCTCAAGCTTCTCCTGCTGTTTTTCTCTGAAACGGTATTGTTTTGAGTGATATATCAAAATGATTATTTTTTTCAGCATTTTATGTCACACTTCGTTTGTCTCAGAGCACGCATCAGTGTGTATTACGAAATCATGTTCGGGCAAGCACTCCCGTGCCCATTGAAATGCATTGTAAGTTCCAAACTTTGAAAAAAAGAATCTCACAATGTAACTCTATGAGAGCGCCTGGGGAGATTGCCCCAACGGGGAAGGGGTTTTAGACTGGAAAGTTATATTCAGGCTGTTGATTAGACAGCAATATACAGACTTGGACCAGAAATATCTCATTTTTCTCCTCTCTTTTTTTTGTGACTCATTGTGGGCGATGCACTATCGCCCATTATGGACCAGCCGCCCCTGGTAATAATGTAGCATTTTTGCAGCTTTGGAGGCGAGGGTTTTAGAGTTGGAGGCCTGGCTCTGCTCTGAGAATCCAGTTGATAGTCGTTAGCCAGCGCGGAGCCAACAAGGATAGAATCACATAGCGGTCCTCCAACAGAACCCGCGCAGCTGGGATCTCAGGCCGACTGGGTGACGGTAGGTGGAAAGCATAGTTCCCGACTGCCAAAAAAAATGAATGAGAGTCAATGGAGCGATAAGTTATTTTCTGATCCAGTTTGAAATGCGCCGTGGATCAAACATATGATGTCTGTGAATTTTAAACACATTTTGATGCACAGAAAACCGAGCCAGAGGCAAAAGTTACTTTGGGTTTTGAGTGAAAACGTTTAGCGGACTACAACTGCAGAAGTAGAAGGAGAGCGAGGGTCGTAGCCTCCAGGACGAAGAAAGGCTCATTAAACATGGAGAAAACCTCTTTAAATCTGATCATGTGGAAAGTAGCAGCTATGTTGGGGATAAAGCAGTCGGTGGAGTGAGAGCCAGCATGGAGGAGAAGCTCTACAAGCTCTAGGTGAGTGTTTTACGTGCTATAGCTAGTGCTACCTCCCGTTATCAAAATTACGTCATATATGCGACTTCTGACTTCTGATTTGGAGGCATTTTAAATGTACATTTTTACAATCAAATACATCCCAAATCACTGGACAAACACATTTGAAATGTACATCATTAGTTATCATTTGCATCGAAGTACCACATATGTGTGATTCAGGACGTAAGCCATAGCGGACCCGAAAATAACTTTTATCGCTCCATTGACTTCCATTCCTAATTTTTTGGGTTTGGGGACCTATGGGCCAAAAGGAAGGGGAGGAGACTTAGGCTCCCCATTTTCCCCTCTCAACCGTAGAAAAATATCTCCGTTTTGTGAGATACCCGGCTACGTGTGGACAGGGCCTCAGAGACACACCCACTGAGAAAAAGATCCTGGCAATTGGCAGCTCCATAGTCAGAAACGTGGTATTACAGTCACCATCATCTAGGGCTGCACCGATCCAACTTTTTCAGTCCTGATACTGATGCCTGGATTTTGTGTATTTGTCGATACCCGATACCAATCCGATTTTATTGTTGAATTAATAAACTATATAACTTTCACCCTAAACCTTTTTTTAAAGAGACTAAAGGCACTTGACTTTATTAACTAAACATAAGTAAGACAAAATAACAGATGTAATATATAAAATTAGCACAAAAATTACATTTAAAGTCATAAATCTTTTTTTGTGAATTTATTGCAGATTTTCCACATTTTGAGTATCGGTTCATGTTATTAAGCCTGTGAATATTCTCATTCATCCAGGTCATGGTTATCTCAAGTAAATTTAAATCGAAAGCAACTGGACTTGGTAATTTGTCTTGGAAGACGTTTTACCTCTTATCCAAGAGGCTTCATCAGTTCATGCTCGCCGCTGACCAGGCTGGGACTGGTCCAACTAACTGGTGTGGTGACTCAGCTATTTAACCTCTTGGAGGGCTTTTATAAGACTGATTATGTCATTGGATCCTTTGTGCTCCATGTCTTAACGACGGTTGTTGGCGTGTCGCCTATTGGTGGAGGTTAGGTTTTGGCTTCATTAGTGCCCTATTGTGTTATAACGACAGTCGTTGGACTCACAGATATTTTTCTTATTAGAGGTTACATTGTTGAGTCTCCTGGGTAATATCTGTACATTGCTGTCCTCAAAGGAGTGGGCTTTATCCTTGAGATGTAGATGAACAGCAGAGTCAATGCCTGAGGAGTTAGCTCTCCTGTGTCGGGCCATTCGTTTGTACAGTGGTTGTTTGGTTTCACCAATGTAGAGGTAGCATTCTTCATTGCATTGGATTGCATACACCAGGTTGCTTTTGTGTGCGTCTGGTGTTCTGTCCTTGGGATGTACTAGTCTCTGTCTGAGTATGTTGCTGGGTTTGAAATACACAGGGATACTGTTTGTTAAAAATCCTCCATGAGTTTTTCAGAAATCCCAGACACATATGGAATGACTACATTGTTTCGTTTGTTTTCTTTTTCTTTTTCAACCACTTTGTTGGCTTTCCTACTGGAACTAGCTGCAGTTTTCACAAAAGTCCAGTTGGGGTAACCACAAGTTGTGAGGGTGTCTCTCGCGTGCTTGCGTTCTTCCCCTTGGGCCTGTGAGCTGGTGGGTATGTTATCAGCTCTGTGTTGCAGGGTCCTGATAACACTAAGCTTGTGTTCCAGTGGGTGGTGTGAGTCAAAGAGTAGGTATTGGTCTGTGTGTGTGGGTTTTCTGTTTATCCCTAGCGACTGGTTCAGATACGTAGATGACACATGGGTTAAAATCAAAACCAAAGAGGTGCAAGCTTTTACTGAACACATAAACTCAGTTGACAGAAACATCAAATTCACCAGAGATGCCAAGGACAATAGTTTGCCCCTTTTAGATTGTGTCTTCCAGAGGAGAACGGACAGAAGGCTCCACATTGACTCTGCTGTTCATCTACATCTCAAGGATAAAGCCCACTCCTTTGAGGACAGCAATGTCCAGATATCAGACAGAGAGGACAGATGGTTTGAAAGAGGAGTAAAAGAAGCCATCTATGTAAAAGTAGAGAAACCATCGCTTAACAGAGGAGGAGGCCTGAGATATCACCTATCTCCAATTTACAATGCTGCCCTTTCATCCCTCCACAGGAGACTCAACAACTTAGCCTCTAATAAGAAAAACAACTGTGACTCCAACGACTGTCGTTATAACAAAATAGGGCACTAATGAAGCCAAAACCTTACCTCCACCAATAGGCGACACGCCAACGACCGTCGTTAAGACATGGAGCACAAAGCCTGGTAAGCGGCGAGCACGAACTGATGAAGCCTCTTGGATAAGAGCTGAAACGTCTTCCAAGACAAATTACCAAGTCCAGTTGCATTCGATTGAAATTTCCTCGAGGTTCATGTTATTGGTTACATGTACATTAGATGGTATTGGTGCACCCCTACAATCGACCATAGTCAAATGTTTCTCAGGTATCCAAATCAGGCGACCTCATATCCCATCTGAAACTGTTGGCTAAAGATAAGCGTAAATACAGTAAGATTGTTATTACCCCAATCGGAGGTCACTAAAATTAATGTTGCCTTGGTTTGTAAGATTATCAAGACAATTTCACTTGTATAGCACACTTTCATCAACAAGGTAATTCAAGGTGCTTGATTTGGTGCTGGAGAAACATAGCATAAGATTACAAACAGCAATTTAGGAAAATCATTAAAGAAAACATCATACACAGTGGGGAGAATAAGTATTTGATACACTGCTGGTTTTTGAAGTTTTACCACTTACAAAGCTCATAGAGGTCTGTAATTTGTAGTGATGTTACCTGTGAAACCCGAGTGAAACCACAGTTTCTCACACACACCCATGTGACTGATTCAGACACTGGTTCAAATCTTTTAAGAGTCCTGAAAAGGGTTGCACTGTTGTTGGTGTTTGTGCTATTGAGAGGCTTAGATAATTTCACTGAGAAGTTGTTTAGTAGCAAAACATAAAAAATAAATGGGATTCTGAGATGTGGGGAATTTCACTATTTAATTTCTCTAAACAAGTTTATCAAATTTTTACGGTCTACTGAAGTACCTTGATAGTAAGTAGTAGAATACTGAGCATAATGCCATACATGGGCATGAGCTTTTTAGTCAGTTGATTAATTTCTCATTGATTATAATTTAAATAATTTCTGGTTTTGAATTATATTTTTACTGTCTTTTTAATTAATACAAATATTTTGTTAAAATACATTTTTGAATAGGTTTACAGTTTGGCTTTACATGTTTTATTCACAAGAAATCTTTGACTTTGGCACAGTATGTTTGATTCTTTTTACTTTGAAAGAAAGTTGTTTTGTTTTATTATTACACTAATTTTGTAAAAGCATGTATAGAGTGAGCCACATGTACATGTAGGGAGGAGGTAGGTATAAATAACTATATTATGCCTTCTAATTTAAAAACAATTTAATGGATAGCTATGCGAAAAGAGTAATTCCAAAAATTACATGATGTGAATATGTGTGGACTAAATTAAATATTTACGGACTTATCCCATTAAAATCCATCCTTTAAAAACACATGTCTTATGTTTTGTAGGTGCAGTCTGTTATTTGTAACCAGTAACTGGCTTACATACCATATGCCATCAATGTTGAGACTCCTTCATAACTGCCACGATTAACTGAACTCAAATATTCACACAAGGGGTAAAGATTTTATTGGGATTTAATTTCATGTATAAAATACCATGCACTTTTATTACACAGTCCCGGGATTCTTTTTGAATGATTTATTTATCCATAAAGTTAAATCCACAATTCAATCTTCAACAAAGTGCACTTGGTTGTGAAAACATTTGCTATACAATGTCTTCACCAGCGGATGTCCTCATAGAGTTATGAAGCATCGAGCAATGAACCTTTTTTCAATACAAAAGGATTGAAAGCTTCATTGGTTCAAAAGGTTTCACATTACCATTACTAAAAATTTGTATCAAAAGTATTCTTCAACTGTGAGGGACAGAATCTAAAACAAAAATGCAGAAAATCACAGTGGATGATTTTTAATTAATTCAATTTTATTGCATGGCATAAGTATTTGATCGCCTATCAACCGGTAAGAGTTTAAGCTCCCACAGACCTGTTAGTTCTTCTTTAAGAGGCCCCTGTTCTCCGCTCATTACCCGTCTTAACTGCCCCTGTTTGAACTCGTTACTTGTATAACAGACACCTGTCCACACACTCAAACTAAGCGATTGCGATGAGTCATCAATGTGAGGTTGTACCCGGATCATGCAGACTCCAACCACAGCAATTCCCCTGAAATCCCTCATACTGAACAAGCATGTAGCGACAATAGAGAGGAAAAACTCCCCTTTAACAGGAAGAAACCTCTGGCAGAACCAGAACCAGAACCTGGATCAGTACAAGCGGTCATCTGCCACGACCGTCTGGGGGTCTGAAAAGACAGAGAAGAGACAGCATGGAGGATGCTCTGTGACTTTCAGCATCATCTGGACCGATGCTCCCCATCCAGCAGGAGGCGTTATAGTTGAGCAGGGTACCAGACCATGTGTAGCTTCTATGTGGAGAAAAATACTCAGAGAAAACTGGGTTAACAACCACAATAACAGCAGAAAAAATATAGCTGGAGAGTGGTTGAAGAGAAAAGTAGAAAAGAAAAGTAGTCAGTCTGTCCTCCAACAGTCTAAACCTATAGCAGCATAACTAAAAAAGTAACTCAGGATAACCTAAGCCACTCTAGCTATAGACAAGTTTACGAGCCGTTTCTACGTTACTTCCTAAACTCCTCCCTTATATGCAGTCCACTTCCGTTCTGGCGGGCTTGGTTTGTTTTTGCCAGCTAGCTCCGTAGTGTGATACTGTAGTACTGATATCGTGGTGAAAAAGAGGATACAATATAACAATTACAACATGAAGAAAAGTGGTTCGGGAACAACGTGTACGGTAATTGGTTGCAATAACTCGAGAAAGCACCCTAACGAGTGGTTAAATCGAGAGTGCTACGACCACAAACCAGCTATGAAGAGCTCGAGAGCCTGGCTGAGGGCATTGAATCTAAAGATTCCACCCCGCAACGTTTTTCTTTGTTCTTATCACTTTATTGATGGCAAACCAACCAAGGATAATCCTTTCCCTGAGTTGTGGTTGGGATTCAATCGCCCTCCCCAGCCTAAGAGGCGCCGACTCATCCAGCGGACCACTGCCTCCAACCCGTTAAAGAAACGCAGACTTGAATCTGAGGGTAAGTTCAGCAACTTTAGCTATGAAGCTGACAATACTGTTAATTATGAATAAGTTGCCAGACACTAACTAGGGTGGCCGTATGTTAGGGAAAAATAATAATGTGTTATTATTTTCTTAGGATGTATTTCCTTTATCACATAGTTCAAAATGTACTTTTGAAATGTCATTTGGTTTCAACCATATGTTTCTTGGTAAACACCCTGTTCTTTTAAGATGCTAATGAAGTTTGACCAAATAAAGAGAGACTGCAGTGGGAGGGCCTTTTGAGACGAGGAGACAGAGCTGTGTGATCAGGACACAGGGCTGGGAGAAACTGAGAGGAGAACAGACAAACGGTCAACCAGAGTATCTTCCTGGTCTCCCTCTGCAGAACTTTACTTATTTTATCTCCCATGGCAGAGTTCATTTAACTTCAATTTCTGTCCGACCCCTGTGTGTGATTCTTTCTTGGTTAAACCACTATTTTTTACCCTAACACCGTACTTCCTCTTTTGCCCAGACATTTTCTCCTTGTTAGCCATAAAATTATGTCCGGGGCGATTTTGTAAAATATCATAAAATGTCCGTATTAATCTCATACTGTTTCGCTGACGGTCATTCAACACTTTAAATACAGCCACTGCTGACCAGCATTATTCTGAGACACCTGTCTTGATGACGTGAAAGACCTTGTAAAAACAAAACAAACGAGATGTGCTGCACTGCATGCGCTGTAATGTGCCACTAAAATGACGAAACGTAATTGTAGTTTCACAGACGAATTGCAGAAACAATACCCAATGATCATATTACGTATCAGTGGATGTTCAGGATAATAAATATGCTACTGACATTATTCTACCTGAAAGACTGAATGCAAGCTATCATCAAAAATCGCTGTGTTTACACCGGCAGACGCTGGTAAACAACTTCCGGCGGAAATGAAATGCATATGTGTATACTAATGGCTCCACCTGGGGTTTAGGCGCGTAAACTTGTCTATAAGCTTCATCAAAGAGGAAGATTTTAAGCCTAGTCTTAAAAACAGGCAGAGTATCTGCCTCATGGACTAAAACTGGGACCTGGTTCCAAAGAAGAGGAGCCTAATAACTAAAAGATCTGCCTCCCATTCTACTTTTAGATATCCTAGGAATTACCAGTAGACCTGCATTCTGAGAACAAAGTGATCTGTTAGGAACATGTGGAACAATCAGATCTCTGATGTACGATGGAGCTGATTATTAAGGGCTTTATAAGTAAGGAGGAGGATCTTAAACTCTATTCTGGATTTAACAGGGAGCCAATGGGGAGAAGCCAAAACAGGAGAAATGTGATCTCTCTTTTTAATATTCATCAGAACTCTTGCTGCAGCATTTTGGATCAACTGAAGGCTTTTCATTGCATTTTGTGAACTTCCTGATAATAAGGAATTACAGTAGTCCAGCCTTAAAGTAGCAAATGCATGGACTCTCCTGTGGAAACAGCTCCCAGTTTTAGTTCCTGAGGCAGATGATGCTTCAAGTCAACGAGTATCCTCCATGCTGTGTTTTCTCTGTCTTCTCAGACCCCCAGACGGTCGTGGCAGATGACCGCTTGTACTGAGCCAGGTTCTGGTTCTGCCGGAGGTTTCTTCCTGTTAAAGGGGAGTTTTTCCTCTCCACTGTCGCTACATGCTTGTTCAGTATGAGGGATTGCTGAGGAATTGCTGTGGTTGGAGTCTGCATGATCCAGGCACAACCTCACGTTGATAAGTCATCACAATCTGCTGGGATTCATTAAAAAGAAAACTTTTAACTGATTGGAATGTTTGTGTAATTTTATTTGATGTGGGGAAAAGTTGACAGATATGATTTAAACCAGCCTAGTGCTGTTCCCTTGATCCCTACAACATGTTCGAGCCTTTCATCTTGATCCAGGGAGGGTTTCTTGAGTAAAGGTTTAATTACAGCAACCTTAAATTCCTGAGGCACATATCCATTTATTAAAGATAGATTCATCATATTTAAAATAGGGCCAGTAATCAGAGGGAACACTTCCTTAAATAATTTGGTTGGTATTGGGTCTGACATACAAGTTGAGGGTTTAGATGAAGCTAATATTTGTGATAATTCCGAAAGTTCAACAGAATCAAAACGATACAGACATAGACATGGTTCTACAGTTCTCTCTGATACTGCCTTATTTACTGAGAGAGAATTAATCATGTTTGGGAGAATGCCAATGATAGATTTTTTTTATTTATTTATGAAGAATCCCATAAAGTCATCACTACTGACAGAAGGGGGATTAGTTGGCTCAACAGAGCTATGACTCTGTATAAGTTTGGCACCTGTACTAAAAGAAACCTAGGATTGTTTTTATTAATCTCTATTAATGACGAGAAATATGCTGTTCTAGCTTGTTGAAGAGCGTTTTTATGAAGTAGTAGACTATTTTTCCAGGTTAGAAAAGAATCATTTAAGTGTGTAGAGCGCCATTTTCTCTCCAGTTTCCTAGTATTCTGCTTTAAAGTACGCAACTCTGCATTAAACCAGGGAGCCATCCTCCTATGGCTGATTACCCTCTTTTTTAAGGGGGCTACACTGTCTAGTGCCAAATGCAGTGACTCGATTTTTAATGTACTTGGTTTTGGCTGTGGGTGACATGTTTTGGGTTTTTAGACTCAAGTTCAGCACAAGACCAGACGCAGGAGGCAGAGGATTGGTCTCAAAGAAATTCATGTTTTTCTTTAAAACAATAAGTTTCATCTCGGAAGGAACCAGGAATGGAACTTCAGAACCAGGTTTTCAGCTAGAAAAGGTGAGTGCAGCGATTAATACATGGTAAGTAACAAGGAGAAATAGTGCTGATGGTATGGTTCTTACTGCTCATCCGGATATGAGAAGCTTTGAGGAAAGTAAGTTGAGTTCTGTGGACTGAGATTGGCTGTGGTTGATGTGTCAATCATGACATTCCTTAATATGGTTTCAGGCCGACAGCTTAGAGGATATCCAGCTGAGCAATCAGAGAGCAGGTGAGTGAGAGCTTGATGGAAACCCATTTTAAAGTCAGGAATGAGTAAGTGTTCCAGATGGAGGGTTTGTTGGGCGAGCAGCGTGACGGCAGCACGGAAGCAGGTGATGATGTGTTTACCAGGTAGGAACCCAGAATGAAGAAGGGAATCGGGTCGGAAGGATCCGGAGTATTGTCACAGGTTTCCAGGAAGCATTTGCAGAAGACAGATAAGGTAAGTCACAAGTCAAAATCAGAAGATTATTCTTTTTACTAGAAGATTCAAATGATAGTTTGGCCATATAACACGCTAGAGGTGGGAACCGACTGGTGTCAGCTTGCCGCTCCCCTTTTGAGCTGAATGTTGATGATAATCAACAAGGAACACCTGGTGACTGCTGCCTGTCACACCCTGCAGAGAAGGCTGTAGAGGGAACACAAACACACCCACTCTTCAGCACACAGACACAGAATCCCAACAGACACGGGAAAGACACTGTCTCAATGGGGTATTGAGTGGGTAACAGTACAGAAGCTGCAGAGAGATGGGTTAAACTACGACTCTGCTTCCTGGTCTGGCCCCTGGTTTGTCAGTGCTTTGAAGGACTAATAAATCTGTCCAGATTCCTAGAAAGAAGAGCTGCTCCATCCAAAGTGGATTGAATACCGACTCTTCAGACTAGACCAGGTTTTCCCCAAAAGGTCTTCCAGTTATCAATGTAGCCCACAATGTTTGCTGGACAACACTCAGCCATTGATGGAATGACAGTATGTGGCTAAACATGTCGTCACTGGTCTGATCATGGGGTCAGAAGAAATTAAACTGTCCAACATTGTCTTGACAATCTTACAAACCATAGAAACACTAATTTTAGTGATCTGCAATTGGCATAACCGGGTGTCATTACTGCCAGTTTGAATTACAATCTTACTGGATTCACACGTATCCTTAACCAGCAGTTCCAGGTAGGTCTAACATTTTTGCTCAGGATTTTCTTGTAGAGACCAGAATTCAGTTGTATCAATTACAGAAAGTTGCCCATGTCCTGAAGTGGCATAACAGCCCGTTCACCAACCCTTACACTACCACCACCACCACCATAACTGAATATCAGACATAATATGGATATTCTTTTTCTGAAATGCTGTTGTTTTTAGACCAGAATTAATGGAACAAACTTCTTCTAAAACATTTCACTCTTGTCTAATTGTCTACAGAATGTTTTCCCAAAGATATCTGTGGATCACCAAGACGGTTATTTTTAGTAAATTGAAGATGGGCCCTGTTTTTCAGCAGTGGTTTTTTGCCCTGCAAGCAATGAAGAGAGTGAGTAACGTAATTTTGTACTAATGCAATTATCTTGTCTATAATTATGTAGTTATATATGTCTGAAGTACTGTCTCTTTACTTTTGCAAATTTTTTTCTTTTACCAGCAGCTTTAAGTCTCAATTTTCTGAGGATTAATCATTGAGGGTTTCCGCTGGGTGAACAGTGTTGTCTTTGTGTTTTCTTCTGAACAGCATTTGGCAGGATCTGCATAAAGCCTTAGGCATCTTAAACCCCACCCAGCAAGATGATAGGCTCATCACTGGTTGATTCAGAGCTTTTCAGCTATTAAACAAGCTCTTAAAATCCAACTGGCTGCGCTGTTACAATTACAACATTCCACTTTATCTTGGCACCGCTGTAGCCTGTTTCACAAGAGTTTTATTTCACCGATTTGTGTGTGTTTCAGCCTGTTGTAGTCTTTGCTTGTATATTTAGCCTAAAAAACAGTAAAACATCCTGAACCTAGAACAATGTTTTCTGAATCTGTAGAAGCTTGACCTCTTGAATGTTTATGGCTACTATTCAGTTTGTTTATATAGCCCTGATTTACAACTGATTTCATCTCCTGGGTTAAATTCATGCACGCTAACCATTCAGCCAAAGGCATATCCTTGTGGCCAAGCAGCCAGGGCACATGATCAATCTGAGCCAAAGTGACAGAACCCTCACACTGTCACACAAGAAAAAGTTATTTCCATAGATTGTAGTTACCTCCAAGGGAATTATATAAAATGAAGCTCAAAGACAATACATACTGAGAGCACTGCACAGACAACACCATTGACACTTTCTTACATATCGTATGGGATTGTCCTGAAGTGAAGTGTTTCTGGGAAAATGTTACTAGAACTATGTCCAGGATCTTGGGAGTGGCTTTCAGAATCAGAATCAGCTTTAATGGCCAAGTATGACACATACAAGGAATTTGACTCCGGCAACTTTTCTCTCCAGTACAGAACTTAAATAAGTGAAATTAAAAACGGAAATAAAAATAAATACAAATAAAAAATAAAGGATAATATATACACCAAACCAGGGTTATTGTACAGTAAGTATATACAGCAGTGCAGAGTTTTAGTTTATTGTTCATGTGAATGGACTCACACTCTGTGACTATTCAGAGTTCATCAGAGCGACAGCCTGGGGGAAGAAACTGTTCTTGTGTCGGGTGGTTTTGGCGTACAGCGCTCTGTAACGCCGGCCTGAGGGGAGTAGCCTAAACAGATTGTGGCCAGGGTGTGAGGGGTCAGTGGTGATTTTTCTGGCCCGCTTCTTGACCCTGGCCCGGAATAGGTCCTCAATGGAGGGAAGATCAGTACATATGATCCTCTCTGAGGACCTGACTGTTCTCTGCAGTCTGTCCTTGTCTTGCCTGGTGGCGGATCCGAACCAGACAGAGATGGATGAGGTCAGGACAGACTGGACTATTGCTGTGTAGAATATGGTCAGCAGTTCCTGAGGCAGGTTGAACTTTCTGAGCTGACGCAGAAAGTACAGCCTTTGCTGGGCCTTCTTCCTTATAGAGTCAATGTGGGAGGTCCACTTCAGGTCCCGTGTGATGGTGGATCCTAGGAACCTGAAAGACTCTACTGTGGGGACTGGCCTGTTGGTGATTATGAGAGGAGATGTTGATGGGGGTCTCTTCCTGAAGTCCACTGTCATCTCCACAGTTTTAAGCGGGTTTAGCTCCAGGTGGTTCTGACTGCACCAGAGGACCAGCTGTTCCACCTCCCTTCTGTATGCAGACTCGTCGCCGTCACGGATGAGTCCAATGACGGTGGTGTCATCTTCAAACTTCAGGAGTTTCACAGAAGGGAAGGGAGAAAAGCAGAGGGGAGAGAACACATCCCTGGGGGGCGCCGATGCTGAGGGACCGGGTGCTGGATATGAAGTTACCCAGTTTCACCTGCTGCCTCCTGTCAGTCAGGAAACTGGTAATCCACTGACAGGTGGAGGGAGGCACGGTGAGCTGGGACAGTTTTTGGTGGAGGAGCTCTGGGACGATGGTGTTGAATGCAGAGCTGAAGTCCACAAACAGGACCCGAGCGTAGGTACAGACGTGGACAAAATTGTTGGTACCCTTCAGTAAATAAAAGAAAAACTCATAATGGTCACAGAAATAACTTTAATCTGACAAAAGTAATAATAAATTAAAATTATATAAATGTTGACCAATGAAAGTCAGACATTGCTTTTCATCCATGCTTCAACAGAATTATTTAAAAAAATAAATGCATGAAACAAGCCTGGACAAAAATGATGGTACCCCTAGAAAAGAATGAAAATAATGTGACCAAAGGGACATGTTAATCCAAGGTATGTCCACTAATCAGCATCCTAGGTGTCTACAATCCTGTAATCACTCAGTGGGCCTATATATAGGACTCCAGGTAGTCACTGTGTTGTTTGGTGACGTGGTGTGTACCACACTCAATATAAACCAGAGGAAGCAAAGGAAAGAGTTGTCTCAGGAGATGAGAAAGAAAATCATAGACAAGCATGTTAACTGTAAAGGCTATAAGACCATCTCCAAGCAGCTAGATGTTTCTGTGACTACAGCTGCACATGTCATTCAGTAATGTACGATCCATGGGACTGTAGCCAACCTCCCTGGACGTGGCTGCAGGAGGAAAATTGATGACAGATCAAAGAGACGGATAATCCAAATGGTAACAAAAGAGCCTAGAAAGACTTCAAAATAGATCCAAGCTGAACTTTATGCTCAAGGAACATCAGTGTCAGATCGGAACATCCTTCGCTGTTTGAGCCAAAGAGGGCTACATGGGAGACGAACAAGGAGAGGACAAATCATTAAAAAAAACAGACTGGAGTATGCCAAACTACATGCTGACGAGCCACAACGCTTCTGGGAGAATGTCCTGTGGACAGATGAGACAAAAATGTAACTTTTTGCCAAGGCACATCAGCTCTATGTTCACAGACGGAAAAATGAAGCATATCTAGAAAAGAACACGGTCCCTACTGTGAAACATGGGGGAGGCTCGGTTATGTTCTGGGGCTGATTTGCTGCATCTGACACAGGGTGTCTTGAATCTGTGCAGGGTACAATGAAATCTCAAGACTATCAGGGGATTCTAGAGAGAAATGTGCTGGCCAGTGTCAGAAAGCATGGTCTCAGTCGCAGGTCACGGGTCTTACAACAGGAAAATGACCCAAAACACACAGCTAAAAACACCCAAGAAGGGCTAAGAGGAAAACACTGGCCTTCTATGAGCCCTGATCTCAATCCTATTGAGCATCTTTGGAAGGAGCTGAAACGTGCTGTCTGGAAAAGGCGCCCTTCAAACCGGAAACAACTAGAACAGTTTGCTCATGAGGAGTGGGCCAAAATACCTGCTGAGAGGTGCAGAAGTCTCATTGACAGTTACAGGAATCATTTGATTGCAGTGATTGCCTCAAAAGGTTGTGCAACCAAATATTAAGTTGTGGGTACCATCATTTTTGTCCAGGCCTGTTTCATGCATTTATTTTTTAAATAATTCTGTTGAAGCATGGATGAAAAGCAATGTCTGACTTTCATTGGTCAACATTTATATAATTTTTATTTATTATTACTTTTGTCAGATTAAAGTTATTTCTGTGACCATTATGAGTTTTTCTTTGATTTAATGAAGGGTACCAACAATTTTGTCCACGTCTGTACCTGCAGAGTCTAGGTGTTGCAGGATGTAGTGGAGAGCCATGTTGACTGCGTCATCCACTGACCTGTTTGCTCTATAGGCGAACTGCAGGGGGTCTAGCAGGGGATCCGTGATTTCCTTCAGGTGGGACAGCACCAGTCGCTCAAAGGATTTCATGACCACAGATGTCAGGGCGACTGGTCTGTAGTCATTTAATCCTGTGACAGGGGACTTCTTGGGAACCGGGATGATGGTGGAGCGTTTGAGGCAGGAGGGGACCTCACACAGCTCCAGGGAGTTATTGAAGATCTGAGTGAAGATGGGAGCCAGCTGGTCAGCACAGACTTTCAGACAGGACGGAGACACTCCATCAGGATCTGATGCCTTTTTAATCCTCTGTCTCTGAAATAGTTGGCGCACATCCTGTTTACAGATCATCAGCGCAGGCAGGGGGTCAGGTATGGGGATGGTTTGGGGTGATGCTAGGCCTTTTGTGATGGAGATGGTGGGGGAGGTGGAAGGTTTGAAAGTTGTTTCAAACCTGGAGAAAAAGTAATTGAGGTCCTCAGCCAGGCGGGGGCTCCCCACAGGGTGGGGGGATGGTCTCGTGTAGTTGGTGATGGTCTGCAGGCCCTTCCAAACTGCAGAAGAGTCGTTGACAGAAAAACACTCCTTCAGTTTTGCACTGTAGTTCCTTTTTGCTGCCTTGATCTCCTTTGTCAGCTTGTTCCTGGCCTGCTTGTACAGGTCCCGATCCCCACTCCTGTAGGCCTCCTCCTTGTCCTGGCGTAGCCGTCTCAGTTCTGCAGTGAACCATGGTTTATTGTTGTTGAACGTGCAGAAGGTTTTGGTCTGCACACACATGTCCTCACAAAAGCTGATGTAAGATGTCACAGTGTCAGTCAGTTCGTCCAGGTCTGAGGCTGCTGCTTCAAAGACGCTCCAATCAGTGCAGTCAAAGCAGGCCTGTAACTGCATCTTTGACTCATCTGTCCATCTCTTCACAGTTCTTACTACAGGCTTAGCAGATTTCAGCTTCTGCTTGTAAGATGGGATGAGGTGGACCAGGCAGTGGTCAGAAAGTCCCAAAGCAGCACGGGGGACAGAGCGATATGCATTCTTTATTGTGGTGTAGCAGTGGTCTAAAGTGTTCATGTCCCTGGTGGGACACGTCACGTGTTGTCTATATTTAGGCAGTTCAAGTTTGAGATTTGCTCTATTAAAATCCCAGAGAATGATTAGCAGAGAGTCCGGGTGAGTTTTCTCCACGTCTGTGATCTGGTCGGCTAGGTGATGTAACGCCTCGGTTACGCACGCCTGCGGTGGAATGTATACAGCGACCAGCACAAACGAGGCGAACTCCCGCGGTGAATAAAATGGTTTACAGTTTATGAAGATGGACTCTAGGTGAGGGCTGCATGTCTTCTTTAACACTGTGACATCTGTACACCAAACTTCGTTAATGTAGAAACACGTTCCTCCTCCCTTTGACTTCCCAGACAGTTCCGCGCAGCGGTCCGCTCGGAACAGCTGGAAGCGCGGGAGCTGTAGTGCGCTGTCCGGGATGTGTTCACTGGAGGCTGAGGTCATTTGGAGTCCAGGAAGCGCTTCTAAAGGCCTTCTATGACTCTGTGGTGGCTTCAGTCATTTTTTACAGTAAGGTATGTTGGAGCAGCAGTTAATCGACAGCTGAGAGGAAGAGGTTGGATAAAATCATCAGGAAGGCCAGCTCTGTTCCAGGATGCACTGGACCAGGTTTCAGTGAAGCAAAAGGCGGCAGAACGACGAAAGTCTGAGTTCTTGGATAGGAGAAGGAGCAATTCATCCATTTTGTTAGGCAGAAAGCGAACGTTCCCCAGGTGTATGGATGGGAGAACGGTGCGTAATCCCCGCTGTCGCAATTTAACGAGCACACCAGCTCGTTTCCCTCGTCGGCGTCTCCGTCTAAATCCACAGAGCGCTGCTGCTCCTCCAGTCAGAATCTCCATAAAGTAGTCTGGTTGATTAAAAACCGGTGAAAAAAGTCCGGCACTGGATAGCCCTATTTGTAGGATTTCTTCTCTGCTCATTTTAATAGCAGAGGGAGTGCAGAAAACTACGCAAAAAAGTAAAATTGTAACAAGTACTAGGGAGCGAAGTACCGAGGCATACACCTGGCCATGGAACAGCTGAGAAGCCAATTGTCCCATTACTTTTGGTCCCTTAACAAGTGGAAGGCATATATGCAAACTGTTGTAATTCCTACACCATCCACCTGATTTAGATGTAAATACCCTCAAATAAAAACTGACAATCTGCAGTTAAAGCACATCTTGTTCTTTTCATTTGATATCCATTGTGGTGGTGTATAGAGCCAAAAATGTTAGCATTGTGTCGATGTCCCAATATTGATGGACAATCTCCTTTATGTCTGAGATTACCGATAGGGAAGAAAAAATCCTTCCAATATATTTTACCCTTGCTTTGTCTATGTATATACAGTGTAACATCTGGAGATAATGATGCGAAGAAGGATTTTCATAAAATGAAAACTGATTATGGACAACCCTGATCATCCTCTTCATGAGACTATCCTGCAGCAACATGCTATTTACAGGAAGGATCAGAGCAGACTCTGCCTGCTGAGGAGGCTGAGGTCATTTGGAGTCCAGGGAGCGCTTCTAAAGGCCTTCTATGACTCTGTGGTGGCTTCAGTCATTTTTTACAGTAATGTATGTTGGAGCAGCAGTTTATCGACAGCTGAGAGGAAGAGGTTGGATAAAATCATCAGGAAGGCCAGCTCTGTTCCAGGATGCAGCGTGGATCCGGTGCAGGTGGTGGGAGACAGAAGGACTCTGGCCAAAATAACATCTTTGATGGACAGAGTCCCCCCCCCCAATGCATGGAAATGTTGCTGAACTGCAGAGCTCCTTTAATGACAGACTGCTGCATCCTAGATGCAAGAAGGAGCTTTTCTGGAGGTCCTTCCTCTCTGCAGCTGTTAGGCTGTTCAATCAAAACTGCTCCCAATAAACATGGATGTTTACATCAGCTCTGTATACTGTTCTAATCAACAGGACAATACCACTACTGCTATAACTTGTACATAATTTTTCTCAATCTATATATACTGTCAGGCTGGATGTTGAATATTGGTGGACAGCCATTTTCAGGTCTATCCAGAGATGCTCAGTTGGGTTTGGCTCAAGGATCTGACTGGGCCAGTCAAGAACGGTCACAGATTTGTTCCAAAGCAACTCCTTTTTTATTTTAGGTGTGTGAATAGGTCATTGTTGTGTTGAAAGGTGAAGCTTCGGCCCAGTCTGGGGTGGTAGAAGTTTTCTTGCAGGATGTACTTGGCCGCATTCATCTTTCCATCAATTACAACCCGTCCTGTCCCTGCAGCTGAAAAAACTCCCACAACATGATGCTCCCACCACCATGTTTTACTCTAGGGATTGTATTGGGTGGTTAAGGAGCAGTGCCTGGTTTTCTCCACACATACCAATTACAATTAAGGCCAAAAAGTAAAATCTCAAGCAGATAAAAAAAATTTTCCCCCACAGTGACAACCACTGACTGTGGCCCCATTAACTTCAATTCAATTCAGTTTATTTATATGGCGCCATTTCACAACAGATGTCATCTCAAGGCACTTTACAAGAAGAGTTATTACAATACAATGTTTAATTTAGGAATTAGAGAACCACAGAAGATTGCGTCGTGACTTCTCAGCAATCCCTCACATTGATCAAGCATGAAGCGACAGTAGAGAGGAAAAACTCCTTTTTAACAGCAAGAAACCTCCAGCAGAACCAGGCTCAGTATAAGCGGTCATCTGTCGAGACCGTCTGGCGTTTGGAGAAGGCAGCAGAGACACAGAAAGAGCAACAGAACTGATGCAGAAGCAGAAGTTGGTTGCAGGACGTAGAGAACGTTCCTCCACTGCAATGTCATCTTAGTGAGGGTCGTCAAGCAGGGCGGGTCAGGAGCACCTACTGTAGGAAGAGACTAAGAGAAAACAGGTTAGCGCTTGAATTGACAGCACATCATGCAGTTGGGGAGAAGTAGGAGAGAAAGTAGGAACTGACTCTAATAATGTCCTCCAACAGCCTAGCCTAAAGCAGCATAGCTACTAACATTAACCTGTCTCCTAGCTACTAGGAGACCTAGCTACTAACACTCTCTACCTGGCTTACATTAATCTATCTCTACCTAGCTACTCTACCTCTTCCTATCTCTCCCTAGCTTTTGACACTCTACCTGACTACTAACATTAACCTGTCTCTTCCTAGCTACCTGTCTAACCTGTCTCTGTCAGGATGTGTGTGCGTTTGTTTTACCTCTTCTCTACAGAAGCTGCAGCCTGTTGTCCAGGTTCAGCTGATCGCACTCAGCCTAATCAGGGTGTAGCAGTCTTAAGCAGAGCGCCTACCTGGAGCAGACGCCAGATCGTTCGCTTCGTTAGAAGGGCATTGATCGCCTTCCATGATCCGTTGGCTGGTTGCCTTCTCGTCTCTCCAGGTTCCTTCGCTGGCTGATCGCTCAGCTGAGCTGGTTCTGCCTGACCACCCTCCATCCTCCCCGGAGATCAACACGTTCTGGGTAGAGATTATCCAGTTAACCGGAAAACCTGCACGCACGCCTTGTCCTTCCCCAAGCGGAGAGCAAGCCCTACGGATTCCCCAAGTAAGCCCCGTTGCATTTGTGCTTGTCACCACGTCACGTTACTCTGCTCACCTTTGTCTCCTCTCATCCCCAGTCGCTGCCCTCTTCCGAGTTCGTGTAGAGAAGGCTCCTCCTGAGTTTTATGAATGGTTTCCCTTCTGTCTTTCCTGGCAACCAAACAATAAATTACTTTCATTTCAACCCCTGTGTTGCTGTTCGTTCGTGTTTCTGCACTAGAGTCCTGGTTCTGGAAACATGACAGTCTCTAACTGTAAGCTTTATCAAAGAAGAAAGTTTTAAGCCTAGTTTTAAAGATAGACAAGTTGTCTGCTTCACGAACCAACCCTGGGAGCCTGTTCCATAGGAGGGGAGCCTGATAACTGAAAGATCTGCCACCCATTCTACTTTTAGAAATCCTAGGAACTACCAGTAGACCTGCAGTCTGAGAGCGAAGGGCCCTGTTATAAGCATTTTGGACTAACTGAAGACTTTTAATTGTATTCTGTGGACTACCTGATTATAAACAGTTACAGTAATCCAGTCTTGAAGTAATTAAGGCATGGACTAGTTCTTCAGCATCACTCCTGGGCAGAATGTTTCTAATTTTTGAAACATTTCTAAGGTGAAAAAAGGAAATCCTAGAGACTTCTTTAATGTGAGATCTAAATAATTTAAATGACATAGCACAGTCATAATTTTTTATTAAAGGAATAAAAAAGTTGAGACTTTTCAGAAAGCAGCATCATCTTCCCTTCAGTAGTCCCAAATAATTTTCTGACATTGCAGGGACAAGCTCATACCACAGAGAGGCTGGTTAAATGCTGACACCTGCTGCAATGAGTTTACAGGACATTTATCTGAAATACACACAGCATACATATAAATAAACCTTAATACATCAGCATTTACATAGTTTTACGTTGGGCTTTAGCTTATTTTTTAGCCTCCTGTAGCATTAGCTCACCATATAAGTTGTCCAGCTGGTCTCCTGTCTTTGTAGGTTGGTTTTGGGGTCTGACAAAAGCCGCAGACTAAGCAGTATGTTGAACATCACCAACGTATCCTCCATTGTTGAATACACAGCCTAGCAACATACACCCTACTCACTAAACAGACCTACGTGTAGGTAAACCTTCTATCAGTAAAATAAAACACCTATCTCTAACGCTTCTCTATTCTTGCGTTGTCCTTAATCCATATATGAACAGTCAGGCTGTTTGTCTGTTGTGGCAGCGTGTGTGTATAAATGAACAGCTCTGTACACAAAGTCTTTGCCTCGACTTCGGAGAAACCTTCTGGGTCAGATCACTTGCCTCAAACAAAAATACCAAAATCAAAAATGAGCTCTCGTTATCCGTTTTTTCCATTTTCGTTTTGTGACCAAAAACGAAAAATCAGATAAGGGTTGGTGATCCGTTTTTTCATGCGGCAACAACTACGCTGTTCTGGGGCGGAAATTACGTCAACATAAACTCTTTCACCCGATGCCGATAATGTCCCCAGTAGCCAATGGGCTATAAGATGTAAAATTAGGCTCACCACCGAAAACGAAAAGTCTGAATTGAAACTGCAAACTGAGGACTGAAAGCAAAGGGGAAGAGAAACGTAAAAACTGGCCAAAAAAGATTTGAAATAAAAAACAGGAGTTTTTTCAAATAACCTTTTTTTATTTATTCAAATTGACTATATATTTTTGTTTTTCAAATTTACAGGTTTTTTTTCAAGTTTACAATTTATTTTTCACATTTACAATGTCTATTTTTCAAGTTTACAATCTGTTGTTTTCATTCACTTTATGCTGATCCTGCTTTGGCCCCATACTTTAGCCTCCAACTGTTAAAAGACCCATCCGAGAGGGATGGAGAGAATGCATGATTGCGATATACTGGGGCATGGATAGAAGTGTCTGGTAGTCTGCAGCCCTTCCTAATTTGCTGCCATATTTTTTAAGCAATTAAAAATGATCATATTATCCATTTTAACAGTTGCAGGAGGTCTGGGTGTTGAGAAAAGAAGTGCTGGAAGAGAACTGTTTTTTGACATTATTCATGTCAATGGCAACCCAGGGGGGAGTCTTGGCAGATACTTCCATATTATATCCTTCCTGCCAATAAACCAGGGCTCTAGCATTTGCTGCCCAGTAGTAATGTAGAAAATTCGGCAGTCCATTTTCCCACTAACCCATTTTCCCTGGTTTATGTAAATGAGTTTTTGAAATTCTGTGAGCTTTAAAGCCCCAAATAAAAGGAAGAATTATCGAATCCAAAGATTTGAAAAAAGGTTGTGCCAAAAAAAATTGGTAAATTTTGAAAAAGATGCAAGAATCTCGGCAGGGAAACCATCTTGATGGCATTTATTCGACCCACCATAGAAAGAGGAAGAATCCTCAATTTTTCAATGTCCCTTCTTAGTTTCTCCACGTTCTCAAGAAAGTTCAGCCTAAAATTAGTTTAGGGTCTTTCGTTAAAACTACACCAAGATACTTCAGCCTGTCTGTAATTTTGAATGGGAGATTATGCAAAACTTCAATGTTGAGATGCGAACCCAGTGACATGAACTCACTATTCTGCCAGTTAATTGTTAATCTGGAAACTTCACCAAATGTTTTAAAAAGATCCAGCAATACAGGAACTGATTTATCTGGTTGTGATATAAAAAGAACAACATTGTCCGCGTACAGGGAAATATGGTGATGGAAATATGGTGATCCACATTACCCAGTCGGATGGGTTCAATAGAAGGGTGATTTCTGATACTAATGGCAAGAGGCTCAATGGCCATGGCAAAGAGCAATGGGCTGAGGGGGCAGCCCTGGCGAGTCCCGGGTGTAATCGGAACGGCAATGATATTTTTTGATTTGTGAGAATGGAGGAAGATGGATGAGCATATAGCATTGTAATCCACAACACAAATTGATGACCAAATCCAAACTCCTCCAAGGCTTTTACCATATACAGTATGCCCATTCCACTTGATCGAATGCCTTTTCCCCATCTAGCTAAAGGGCAGCCACCCTCGAGCCCTTACTCTACCTATTGTACATTATATTCATCAATCTTCTGACATTAAAAAAGGAAAATGTATTTGGGACAAAGCCAGTTTGATCAGTGTGAATGATGGATGATATATATTTATTTAAGCTATTTGCTAATAACTTGGTAAAAAAATTTAAGTCCGAGTTCAGTAGTGCGATCGGATGAAAAGATGAAGGCTCAGCTTCATCTCTACCTTCTTTTAATAACAGTGAAATATTAGCTTCATACAATGTGGGCTGAAATTTCTGGGTTCCAAATGAATGATTGAACATTCTCAAAAGAAGGGGAGCAATCTTCGGAGAACATTTTTTATACAGTTCAATTCCAAAACCATCTGGGCCAGCGGCCCTGCCACTGGGAAATGATTTTAAAGCATCCAGAATCTCCTGCATGGTAATGTCAGAATTCAAAGCTTCACGAGCAGCCTCACTTAATTTAGGGAGTTTTAGACGCTCCAGCCATTCAGAAACATTTCCTTTTGCTTTCACAGTAAGGAAATGGTCGGCAGTGACTGCAGAGGCTCTGGGAGACTGTTTCCGTTCTACTGTGTGGAACAACCTCTGCAGCCCTTTGGAGGATGACATCAACAGCATCACAGACTGCATTACAGACTACATTAACTTCTGTGTGGACAACACCGTTCCAGTCATAAAGGTACGGTGTTTTTCCAACAACAAGCCATGGATAAATCCTGAAATAAAGGCTCTCCTCAAGGAGAAGAAGAGAGCCTTCAGATCAGGAGACAAACAGGAGCTGAAAGTTGTCCAGAAGAAACTGAAATGGAAGATCAGGCAAGGGAAGGACAACTACAGGAGGAAGATGGAGGATCAGCTGCAGCAGGACAACAACAGAGGTGTGTGGGGCAGCCTGAGGACCATCTCTGGACAAAAACCATCAACTCCCCAGACTGCCGGAGACGTGGGGTGGGTGAATGACCTGAATAAATACTTTAATAGGTTTGATCAGCCACCCACCCCTCCCCCAGGATTGTCCCCCTGCTGCAATCTCCCTCATCTCCTGAAGCTGCCTGCCTTTCATCTCAGGATTTCACACCTCTCAGCTCCCAGCCATCACACTCAAACCCAGCTTCTGAGGACTCCAGCACACATCCCCCTCCACCAACCATCTTCTTCCTCTCAGCACTCCAGGTGAGGAAAGAGTTTCGTAAGATCAAAGTGCGGAAGGCTGCAGGTCCAGATGGCATCAGCTCCAGGCATCTGAGGTGCTGCGCAGATGAACTGTGTGGCATTTTAGGACATTTATTCAACCTGAGCCTGTTGCTGGGGAAAGTACCACAGCTATGGAAGACCTCCTGTGTGGTACCAGTACCAAAGACCTCCCACCCCAAGGATCTCAGCAGCTACAGGCCGGTAGCATTGACATCGCATCTGATGAAGACCCTGGAGAGGTTGGTCCTTAACCATCTGCACCCCCTGGTGGGGTCTTCATTGGATCCACTGCAGTTTGCTTACCAACCCGGCATCGGGGTGGAGGACACCATCATCTACCTGCTGCACTTAGCTCTGACTCACCTGGAGAAACCTGGAAGCTCTGTGAGGATCATGTTCTTTGATTTCTCCAGTGCTTTCAACACCATCCAGCCACGACTCCTGAGGGACAAGCTGGAGCTGTAACGAGTGGACCACCATATGTCCCAGTGGATACTGGACTACCTCACAGGTCAGCACTGGTCTGCAGTACGGGGGCCCCACAGGGAACCGTGTTGGCAACGTTCCTCTTCACCCTCTACACTGCTGACTTCTCCATCAACTCCCTACGCTGCCACCTACAGAAGTTCTCTAATGACTCTGCCATAGTTGGACTCATTATAGGTGATGACGACTCAGAGTACAGACAGAGGACTCTGGATTTTGTGGACTGGTGCCAGCAGAACCACCTGGTGATCAATGCTGGATAAACCAAGGAGGTGGTGGTGGACTTCCGGAGACACAGACCCAGCACACTGACACCGGTGAACATCCAGGGAGTGGACATTGAGATAGTGGACTCTTATAGGTACCTGGGTGTTCACCTAAACAATACACTGGACTGGAGCCACAACACTAATGCTCTTTAAAGGAAGGGTCAGAGCAGACTCTGCCTGCTGAGGAGGCTGAGGTCATTTGGAGTCCAGGGAGCGCTGTTAAAGACCTTCTATGACTCTGTGGTGGCCTCCGTCATTTTTTACAGTACTGTATGTTGGAGCAGCAGTTTATCGACAGCTGAGAGGAAGAGGTTGGATAAACTCATCGGGAAGGCCAGCTCTGTTCTAGGATGAAGTCTGGATCCAGTGCAGGTGATGGGAGACAGAAGGACTCTGGCCAAAATAACATTGCTGATGGACAGAGTCTCCCACCCCATGCATGGAAATGTTGCTGAACTGCAGAGCTCCTTCAGTGACAGACTGCTGCATCCTAGATGCACAAAGGAGCGTTTCCGCAGGTCCTTCCTCCCTGCAGCTGTCAGACTGTACAACCAAAACGGCTCCCAAGAAATATAAATACTTTACACCTGCACTGTATCTTACATTTTGCACTAAACAACCACACCGCTATAATTTGCACATTATTTCCACCTGATGAACATATTCTGTGTTGATGTACATATTCTGTGTAATATTGTATTTTTTTGTATATATTTTTCTTTTCTGTTACATATGTTGTATATTTGTTGTTTCTTTGGCTGCTGTTTACGACCGAATTTCCCCTGGTGGGACTATTAAAGGATTATTCTATTCTATTCTAAAATGATCTTTTATACCTTTAGGACCAATAACTAGTTCTCCAGTCTTTGATTTAATCTTTTGAATGGCTCTACTAGCTTGCAGGCCTCTCAACTGTTGGGCCAATAATTTATGGGGCTTATCCCCCAACTCGAAGTGTTTCTGCCTGATCTTAAACAATTGATCGCATAACTGACTGGATAGGATAGAGTTATATTCATATTTAAGTTTAAGAATATTTCGTAAGGTGGAAGTCCTGTAGGCAAGTTCCAACTGCGATAGTTCACTTTCAATTTCTGACAGTCGCTTTCACCGATCCTTTTTCAGAGAAGATTCAAAAGATATTACGTGACCCCGAATCCAAACTTTAAAAGTTTCCCGTAAAATGGAGTCTGTGACTTCCGAATTGTCTTTATTCTCCAGGAATTCTGAGATCTTAGTAGATATATGTTGGCAGAATGATGCATCAGAAAACAATGATGGGTGGAGACTCCAGGTAAACTACTGTTTTTTATGATCAAGATCAAGGACAAATGAAGTAGGAGAGTGGTCCGAAACTAGAATATTATGATATTTTGAGGAAATCACATTGGGTGTCAATTTAGAGTCAATTAAAACATAATCTATTCTCGAAAAGGACTTGTGCATTTGTGAGAAAAAAAGAATAATCTCGATCTGTAGGCTGTCCAAGCCTCCAAATATCAACTAGATTCATAGAAAACATTAAGTCATTTAAAACCATGGAGGAGGTAGACGACTGATTTGACTGGGCTGACCTATCCAAACGGCTGTCAAGCAAACAGTTGAAGTCACCACCTACAATTAAATGCTGGGTCATCAAAATTTGGGCCGTATACATTAAGGAGTGTAACACGAAATGAGTGAATGTAGCCAGTTACCAAAATAAACCGGCCATTTGGGTCACTTACAGTAGAAACATGCCTAAAAGGAACAGTTTTGCGGATCATAATTGCCACTCCCCGGGCTTTACTGGAAAATGTGGACTGAAAAATCTGGTTGGCCCAGCTACATCTGAGTATATTTTCCTTTTTGGGTCTGATATGTATTTCTTGCAAATAAACTACATCAGCAGACAGTGATTTGAAATGAGAAAACCCTTTATTCGCTTAAGAACATGAGCCAGCCCGCGAACATTCCAACTAGTAAAAGTGATGCCTCCACCTGGCGAAAGTATATCAGGATGCCTACAGATTTTGCATAGTAGCAGCGCACAACCATAATGCCTTAATAAAATAATGAGAAAGACAAGAGGAATACATGAAAACGAACAAGAACATCACCCCCCCTCCCACTTTCCCAAACAAAGTGGAACTACAAACCCTACATACTCTCTTAGGGGCTGCTGGACCATACAGGAACTAACCGGCCACTAAGTTAACACAGGGACCCCGCACCCTCTCCACTAATGAGGACAAGTGCATGTGAAAATCAACAGCGAAATATATACATAAAATACACACATATTAACGTACATACGCACATACCTTACAAGCTGTCATATAAATGTCCCTGTTGGTTGTACAAACAGCATAAAAGCCGCATACCGAAATTCAAGACAGAGTCTCTGCAAAAGCCTCAGCATCCTGCGGGGACGAAAAAACTCTTTCCATGGTGTCACTGGAGACCCGCAGCCGTGCCGGGTAGATTAAACCGCTCCTCACACCTGCATCTCGGAGTCATTTGTGGACTGGATCAAATGCCTGTCATTGCTTCATCACCTCCGCCGGGTAATCAGGGAAGAAGTGAACCGCTTTGCCGTTGTAGCGCAGAGGATACTGCTGGTGGGCCAGTTGTAGTATTTTCTCCTTCAATTGGAAGTGATGAATCTGTGCTATCCTTACGCACGGACGCGCGTCGTCCTCAGAGAGCCGTCTTCCCAGCCATAGAGCCCGGTCCACCTCCAGAGGTTTATGAAAGTTATCAGTGCCCAGCAGCTCAGGGATGAACTTGGCCAAGAACTCCGTTGGATGTCCGTTTTCGATTTTCTCAGGCAAGCCGATGATTTTAATATTCTGCCGTCGGGAGAGCCTCCAGGTCGGTTAATTTCAAACAAAGCGTTTCATTCTCCAACTGCATTTTCGTACATTGCTGCTCAACAAGTGAGAGGCGGCGGTCATATTCCGAGCTAGCATTTTCCACCTCCTGTATTTGGTTACCGAGACTCGCCAGTGTTGCCTGGGTAGATGCCAAAGATGCCTCCAAATCATTGAAATGGTCATTCATCGTTTTACTCATACTTTGTATTGCTGTGAGGATGCTCGATTCAGACTCCATAGCAGACTCGTTGGCTAATTCTGGAGCTGCAGCCGCTAGCTCCGGACATGGCTGGCCATCAGCCTCACCTGAGGCTTTCTCTTGCCGCTTCCCTCTTTCAGTTTTTGGTATTGTCATCCTGAGGCACTTGAGTGTGGTGGGTCTGCGTTGTTGGGCCACACACACAACCATTGGGTGGTGCTAATCTGTTCTCTTCCACCGGAAGAACTGCCAGCATAACCTACAAATAGAGGTGCTCAGCCAGCCGTTCTTTCTTAGCCAAGCAGCCTCCCGGCATGGGTTGACCCAAACAAGTTTCGCTTCATTCAGTCAGAGCTCGGCCTAAAATTTTAATCAGTGTTTTTAAAATACTTTTCCCAACAAAGAGTCATTTTAAATCCTTTAATTTGAGCTACTGAATCAGACAGGAGTTTTCCCCTTTTTGTTAAATGTTTAATAAATGTATTTTGAGCAGCTCCAAATGCCCACGTTTGTTACAAGGAGCAAAGCTAAGATTAGCCACGTGTTGGTCCAGGCCAGACCTCAATGAATATACAATCAGAGGTGTTCAAATAAAGATCGGTTCAGAGAAGATTAAGAAGAGAAACTAATCCTATTAGCTGAGTTTGAGACCTTTTTGTATCAAAATACTGGAATAAGTTGTTCACTTTGGTGACCAATCCATGAACAAAAGTTCTCAAAGATCAATGATTTCTTATCCAGATAATTTTTTAGGAAACACTTCCTGATCCAAAGAATGTTAATTTTCCGTTTTATTGGTTAAAGCATAAATAAATGGTGGTAAATTAGTTGAACTAATTACACTCAACAAAAGTATAAACGCAACACCTTTGTTTCTGCTCCCATTTTTCATGAGATGGACTTAAAGATCTAAAATTCATTCCAGATACACAATATTACCATTTCTCTCAAACATTGTTCACAAATCAGTCTAAATGTGTGATAGTGAGCACTTCTGCTTTGCTGAGATAATCCATCCCACCTCACAGGTGTGCCACATCAAGATGCTGATCTGACATCATGACTAGTGCACAGGTGTACCGTATACTGCCCATAATAAAAGGCCACCCTGGAATGTGCAGTTTTTTGCTTTATTGGGGGTCTGGGGACTCAGAACCGGTGAGTATCTGGTGTGACCACCATTTGCCTCATGCAGTGCAGTGCATGTGCCTCATGCAGTGCATGAGGCAAATGAGAGAAATGGTAATGTTGTGTATCTGGAATGAATTTTAGACCTTAAGTCCATCTCATGAAAAATGGGAGCAGAAACAAAGGTGTTGCGTTTATATTTTTGTTGAGTGTACAATTGGTTAAATAATTTAGCTTTCATTCTTAAAGCATCTAGATTCCTCCAAGCATTAATCAGAATTTATGTTTTCTATCTTATGGGCGTATTGGGGGGGGTTGGGGTGGGTTATTGGCGGTGGGGATTGACCTGGGGTGGCGGTGGCGTCTATTGTCCGTCGGCCAGCTGCAGGTCCCTCCTGACTTGTGACGGCGGCGGGGTACCCTTGTCAGCCGATCCCTGGTCGGGGCCCTGCTGGGGGGCGGGGCACCTCTTATCCCTGGGGCCTCTGGGTCCTCGGCCGGGCCTTCCCTGGCGAAGCTGGTTTCCGGCGGAGCCCGTGGGCTTGTCCCTGCGACCTCACGGGCCCCTTCTTAGTTCATATCACTGGATCTGTTTTATTAATTTTGTTCTGTTCTATTGGTTGTTTTGTTTTTCCCACTTCCCTGCCGTCCAACAGAGGTGGAGGACTGGGATGTTTTCTTGTGTTCCTTATTTACCTCCCTATCTTTTATGTTAGTTCACACTTCTACCGGTCCTGTTTTTCTTTTTCATCTTCTTCCTTTCATTCTTCTGATCTCAATTTCATGTCCATAACTTCAAGAAATTTAACCCACAGTAATCACTAATAAAGATTTTTCATACATCTATATCAAGTCGAGTATTATAGTATAGTTGCTCTGCTTTGGAAAGTAAATCTTTTGGGCTTGTACTTGGTACTCAGACACCAATTCTGAGTGGCAAACGACCAGGCAGGACACTTAAAAAAAGGAAAAGAATATTGGTACTCAGGGGGGACATGGTGGCGCAGCTAGACGGTTCCGGGTTCGATTCCCGCTGGGTGTGCTTGTTCCTCAACATCATTGGCACCCACACCCTGGTTGGGGTTGGTGAAAGGGCCTTTCTGTGTGGATGTTCTCCCCTTGTTCCCTTGGGTAGCTAATGTGAGCTACTCCCACAAAAACATGCGTCCATCCTGGGCTGTACACTGTCCCCTCCTGGCCGGCTGGGGCGCCTGATGCGGTGGGGAGGATCTAGCTGGAATAACGTGATCCTTCCACGCATTACGTCCAGCTGGGGAAACTCCACCCCATTGGGTGAAAAGAAGGGCCTGCTCACTCCTCAGCCAAGAAGGAGGCCTGAGTTCAGTGTGGGACCCTCCCGCAGTTGGCAGAGGGAGAGCAATGCCCAGGACTGCACTTAGATAGGAACACTGGGTGATTAAAAAATGGGGAGAAAAAACGTGAAAATAAAGAAAAAGAATATCAGTGCCCTTCCCAATTCATTACTCCATACTACGCCTTTCAGAAGTGGTAAAAAATAGGCGCTAAAACAGTCGGCACAAAAAGCTTGATGTTTGATAAGTCACCCTGTGCCTTGAGTGCCTACTTATTTGGATGTTCTCCTCTTTCTTTTAGTCTTCTGACAGAAACGCCCCAAATGGACTATGGACATCTTGCTGGTGGTTTAACAGGCGCAGTCTTGCATGCGTGTTGTTATTAAATCACCGGCCGCTCATTTTTGAGGAAGTTTGACCTGAGGTTGTCGCCAGAGCAAAGGTCAAGTCATCATCAAAAACCAACAGGGTTCGTCCACATGTGGTCATTAATGTTTTTATTGATTTGAATGCAAACTTTTTTTTATCAGTATGTTCTAAATTTAAAGTTCGGCCCAGATGATGGGGCTAGAGTTCATTATGAAATGGTCTGAATTTATATAGCACTTTCCTAGTCATGTTGACACCAAAAAAAGGGCTTTAGAATGGAGACTTGGGGTTTAATGCATTACACAGGGGCACAATTACATGTGACTGGAGGAAGCTGGATTTGAACCTATGACCCTCACTTTGCAAGACAACTACTCTACCTACTGAGCCACAGTCAAAGGAACTATTTATGTATTCAATAGATCAACCAAGCAGCTGGCTCAAAAAAATGGTCAGCAATTGTATTTAAATAATTTTCTAGAGGCAAATATTCCTTTGGGTCAAATTGACTGGAAAGGTAACATTTTGGTAATAATTTAGTTTAAATAATAGTTTTCTGATTGTTGAGGCTTTCACTGTGTCTGTAGGAGTTTCTGACAAAGCACATCAGGCTGAGTTGTATTACATGACATGGAGAAATCAAAGAACATGATTCTCACAGTGCTGCCTGCTTTGTCCAGATGACAGTGAGTTTGTTGAAGAAGGCTGATGATGGTTATGTCGTTTAGAAAATGTAGCACATCAACAGAAAAAAGGTGTAAGGAGGGTTGTACGCCACACGAGGCCAGTGTTGCATTATTGCTGAACCCTGTGTTCACCTTTTTCTTTTGTCCATGGGATCATTTTTATCAGTTTGAGTGGCTAAGTGGTAGAGTTGTCAGCCTTTAACCTAGAAATTGCTGGTTTGATTCCAGCGTCTACATGCTACACTTCATCTACCCGGTGTTGGTTAATGGTTGCCCCAGCAGCTGTGGCTACAATTGTAGCTTGCCTCTGTGAATGTGGGATATTGTGAATAATGGAATATTAAAGTGCTTTGAGGTTTTTGAAAAGTTCAATATAAATGCAATCTAATCTTAATATCTCCGGAGGTCAGAGGAAAGGCTGCAGTAGAACCATGAGAGACAAGAACCACTGATATCAGTGCTGAAAGGAGTGAAGAACAAGAGGGCTTCTTAAAAAAGAACTAAGGTTTGTGGGAGCGTAAATTCTTACTGGTTGATGGGTGATCAAATACTTATGTCATGCAATAAAATGGAAAATAATTAATTAAAAATCATCCACTGTGATTTGCGGCATTTGTGTTTTAGACTATGTCCCTCACAGTTGAAGAGTACCTTTGATACAAATTGCAAACCTCTGTGTTTTTGTAAGTGGTTAAACTTACAAAACACAACAGTGTATCAAATACTTGTTCTCCCCACTGTATGTCTTTTATACATTTATGTTTTTATGTTTTGTTATATTGCTTTTATGTTTCCCTTAAACATGTAAAGCTCCTCAATGGTGTGCTAAGGAAATTTCCCTTTTTTCTCCAGGTTGCCATTTTCATTTAATTGTATTCAGTAGTCACACATACTATACTATACAGTTTTCTTGTTCCTATAACCACATGCAGAATGCCATGTCAGACTGTGTTGCATTTTTATTACAGTACACTTTTATAAATACTGTTTATGGGAGGATGGTTGCATGGTTTACAAACTATTATTTCTGCCCTTTTTTCCATATTTTCACATATGACGTCGAGCCAGCTGCTTTTCCTGCTTTCTCTTCCTGTACTGCTGTGTGGTATCACATACAGCTGTGGTCTGGTGGTTTGTAGGCGTTGATGCCCCTGCCACTTGTGTGTAGAAAGACACTAATGGACAGATAAACAGGACCATGTTGGGTTGAGAAAGTGGCTGGAAAAGGAAGAAATTTAGGGAGAACAAGCCTGGGCCCTGATGAACTAGTTTAAGGATATAAAACTCTGCTGTGGCTGAGGTTGAGACGGAGCTCCAGCAGGCATGTTCATTTGTAGGTTTAGCTGTTCCAGCTCTACAGGGGCAGACTGGGACAATAATTGAGGCCACCTCCACCCAATTAACAAAACACCAAGAGTGAGTTGGGTTGGGCACCCTAATTAAGTGAGTATACAATAGGGCCCACACACAACTTTTTCTCTTTCTTTCCCCAACAAAATACATATTTTTTTGTTCTGTAATAGCCTGTATTTAATTTTAATTCAGTTTATTTATAAAGTACTGATTCACAACAGATGTCATTCACAGGGAAAGTAATTTCAACTTAATTTTATCATCAGTTAAAAAGTTTTCTTCCTAAGGAATCACAGCAGATTGCATCCAGTCAGTAAATATTTTTACATGTGTAAAATGTATTTAATCTGATCATACTTCGGATTAGAATATCACATCCATCCGATTATGACAAGCATTTACATACGCTACATGTCTGAACGGAATAAAACATTTTGAAATGCACAGAACTATCTCAAACACGGGAAACGCCCGTAGAAGTAGAAATAGACTTCCATTGTAAACAAACATGGCTGTGGCCATTTGAAATGGAGGACTACGATGTTCTTCAGAGAGTGATTTTATTTCTTTTTTATGGTCACGGTTTTACATCCTCGAGCTTTCATTCTTATGTACACAATCGAATAACAAATTGAATCCCTTTATTTAATTTAGACAACGTAATATACTTCTATGCATGATTTAACAGACGTGCACAGGAATGACTTACATTAGGAATAAAAGTTTACATGCACTATGATCGGATTAAACCTCTCAATCAGAAGGAAAGTTTGATCCATATGAGGTTGATCGGGTCAGAGTAATCATGTTTACATGAAGCATTTTTATTCCGGTCAGGATTTTATTTTGATTACTTGTGTCCATGTAAAGGGTTAGGGTTGACCATTGACTGTTATTATTCACTCCTCCAGGTCCAACTGAAACAACCGTAGACAGTGTCTGTGTTGTCTTGTTGATTTCACAGTAATCCCTTATTATGAGCAAGCATGTAGCGACAGTGGAGAAGAAAAACTGCTGGAGGTAGAAACCTCCAGCAGAACCAGAAGCTGGCTCAGTACAAGCGGGCATCTACCACGACCGTCTGGGGGTCTGAGAAGACGGAGAAGAGACACAGAAAGAATTAAAGAACTGATGTAAGAGTACTTTCTGAATTAAAAGAAGTACAAAGTTGGTGATAGGACATGGAGGCCCAAGTGAAAAAAAAGAGAGTACTTTAGTGTATTTCAAGTATGTTTGTATTTCCAATAGTATGTTGAAAATGTACTTACCCGAATTATACTTTTTGTAAATATATAAACAGTGTACTAGCATCACTCTTTAACACTAACACTTTTAACACATTTGAAAATAATTGTGCTATGTTACACTTTACAGAAATAGATTATTCTAAAATGTAAGTTAATATGTTAATTTAGGTTCGTGAGCTGGACCACGCCTCATATTCAGTATTCTCTCACTAATCTACTCGGGTCCGACTCACCTGGCATCTCACACCTGAATTCCATTCCTAATTACTCTGTGATCTATTTAAACCCGAGCACCTAGCCATCAGCGTCGCTCAGACTGTGGTCTCCTAAACCCGCCTTGGTTAGTGAAGACAAGCTCTATTTTCACGGATGTGCTTACCCTTGATCCTTCCGAATCCGATGAGGAGCTCTTCTCCAGCGAGACTTCCATCATTGGACCATCACCTCCATCCGTGGTCCGTCAAGTCTCTCGCTGTGCCAGGCTTTCATCGGCTCATCGGGATTCCAGCCAGTCCTCTCAGTCAACCAGAGCTCTTCCATCTGGCTCCGCGCAGTCGGATCCCTCTCCAGCGACTTCCGCGCCTCGAGATCGGCGCCCTTCTCCATCTCCTCCCCGCACATCTAACTCCCTTCGTTCTTTTCTCGAGGCTTCGCCTCGTTGTTTTTCTTCTCTGGCTTCGGGCCGCTCGGTCCAAGTTTCCTCCCATTCCCGCAGTGCGTCCTCATCGCGCCCCGGGACTTCTTCTGGAGTTCAGCGGTCCTCAGTAGGCGCTGCAGGCCGATCGGCTCCAAGCTTCTCTACGTCCCGATCACTTCAGGCTCCCTGTTCGCCACAAGCTAAGCACTTTCCTCCCGATCTCTCTGGCAGTCCAGCTCGGAGGGCTTCTCCTCCCCGTTCCCGTCCGGCTTCATTCCGGATGAGGAAGTCACCCAGAGTTCGTCGTTCTTCCGCCTCCGTCTCCAACTGTCCGGACATGTCTGGGTGGACAGTAGCGCGCTTGCTATCTTCACTCAGGGAAAGAGGCATCCCCTTTAGCCGTTCTGCTAATAAATCTTGCCTCTTCAAGCTCCTTTTTCCCTCTACTTCACCGTTAACCAAAACTTCCTCCTCCCATAATCTACTTCCTACTCCAGCCTCAGTCGCCACTTATTCTCAGAGCACATCCCAGCCCTCAGCTGCCGGGCCAACATCCACAGCTCCCCCTGCTGGTGGGGAAGCTTCTTCCGTCTCATTTCCCTCAAATTTTGCCTCATTTGTAACAAATCTTTTCTGTTCCTTAGCATCTCAGTCCGGATCTTCATTTAATCAATCAACTCCTTTCCCCCACATTCCCCCTTCTATGTTTCCTACAGGTTCAACTCAGGCTTCCACCCATGCTTCAGGAACCCCTTCTAACCCTTCAATATTACCAACAGGCTCAAATGTCCAACAACCTATTGCTGCATTACCTCAAAATTCTACTGGTCCGCCGTCTCAGTTGCCATCTTCATCTATTCACACACCAGCTTCTAACCATTACACTCTTTCCACAGCAGTACCCCCCCATTCGGCCACCCTCTTCCATCAATCGCCCTTCCCCAGTTTCACCCGCTCTACGACAACAAATTTTGAACGGTAATTACATCGATTTGGCTCTCCTTCTCTAGGTCTCTCAGGTCAGCCCCGGGAGGTGCAGACCGGTATGGGGCCGATACAGCTAGGTTCAGCTCTTAGCTCCAGCTCCAAAGATCTGACCCCCACAGAGTTCGCTTTTGCATTCTCCCTTTATAGGGACATCATTTGCTCAGTATTTCCAGACCGGCAGACTGAATTAGATGATTATTTATCTATTATCCTTGACATGGCCCTTAGATTTGGAGGAAAAGGGTTTTACCGATATCATGTTCTTTTTTCATCCCAGGCAGCGGGTCGTCTGGCCCAATTCAACCAAGGTACATACTGGGGTTGTCTAGACTCAGAGTTATATTGCCGCATCTTTGCAGCTCGTGCATCCCTATCTTGCAGCCTCTGCGGCGCTCCCTCCCACCCTGCTACTGCATGTACACTTGTTACTCCTCTCCGTCCTCGGTCTATCATCGGCACGCAGCTCATCAGTACCCAACCGTTTGTCCTCAGCTGCCCCTCCCCCTCCAATGATTCCTAAATCTCTGCCACAACAGTCTAAACCAAATGCACCAGTCTCTGGGGGTATGGATAAGCGCGGCCGTCCCATCCTTTACCAGGGTGGTAGGATGGTGTGCAACAATTTCAATGACCTCGGTTGCTCAGCCTCTAGCTGCAGGCTCTTGCATACCTGCTCCTTCTGCGGAGGGGCACATGCTCGGAACACCTGCCCCCATAACCCCACTTCCAAAGCAGATTGACTGATACAGCACCTCGCCACTCCCATCAAGGTGAGCGCTCTGATCTCTGCTTTGGCCAGCCACCCCGATAGGGAATTTGTCGATTTCTTGGTTAAGGGTTTCACACACGGGTTCCACCCAGGCATTGAAGTTTTTCCTGATTCCTCAACTTACTGTTCTAACCTTTTATCTGCCCTTTCTGATCCCAATACAGTCGATTCTTTACTCCTTAAAGAGGTTAAGGAGGGTTTCATGATCTGTCCTTTCGCTCGCTCCCCTTTTGCAGTTTTTCGAATCAGCCCCCTTGGGGTAGCAACCCGCAAATACTCGGGAAAGAAAAGACTGATTATCCACCTGTCGGCACCTCACAATTCCTCTGTCCACAGTATCAATAGCCTTATATTCAATTCAATTCAGTTTATTTATATAGCGCCATTTCACAACAGATGTCATCTCAAGGCACTTTACAAAAAGAGTTATTACAATACAATGTTTAGTGTAGAAATTATAGAACCACAGAAGATTGCGTCGTGGAATCCTCAGCAATCCCTCATACTGAGCAAGCATGCAGCGACAGTGGGAAGGAAAAACTCCCTTTTAACAGGAAGAAACCTCCGGCAGAACCAGGCTCAGCACAAGCGGTTATCTGCCGCGACCGTCTGTGGCTTGGAGAATACATAACAGAGACACAGAAAGAGCAATAGAACTGATGCAGAAGTTTGTTGCAGGACGTGGAGAATTTTCCGTCACTGCAATGCCATCTTAGTCAGGGTCGTCAAGCAGGGCTAATCCGGAGCACCTACTATAATAGAAAACAGGTTAGTGCTTGAATTGACAGCACATCATGCAGTTGGGGAGAAGTAGGAGAGAAAGTAGGAACAGACCCTAATAATGTCCTCCAACAGCCTAGCCTAAAGCAGCATAGCTACTAACATTAACCTGTCTCCTAGCTACTAGGAGACCTGGCTACCAACACTCTGTCTGAGTCCTCCTCACCCGTGGACGGTGTAGGGCCGGTAACGGCCCCCGTCATGCCGGGGTCTTCTCGGAGTCGGGTTGTTTGAGAATGCAGCCCAAAGTGGGTGGTAAACTCCATCTAAGGCTAAATACCGGCACGAGACCGATAGTCGACAACTATCTTAAGGAAAAATAGACAGAACTGAGAGGACAGAGTTGAAGAGGGCGAGAAACGTTTAAGAGATAAACGGGTGGGGTCCGCACAGTCTGCCCGGGGGATTCAACCCGGCAGGTAATGGGCGGCCGCACTGTGCGGGAGGATCCCCTTGAGGGACCTCTCTCCGGCGCTGGCTGGCCCCCGTGGGGCGCATTTCTTCCGCGGCGGTAAGCCGCGACCGGCTCCGGATCTTTACCTGGCTTACATTAATCTATCTCTACCTAGCTACTCTACCTCTTCCTATCTCTTCCTAACTTTTGACACTCTGCCTGACTACTAACATTAACCTGTCTCTTCCTATCTACCTGTCTGACCTGACTCTAACTACCTATAAACATATCTCTAACTGTAAGCTTTGTCAAAGAGGAAAGTTTTTAGCCTAGTTTTAAAGATAGACAAATTGTAGACATAGATAGACATCTCACACCTGAATTCCATTCCTAATTACTCTGTGATCTATTTAAACCCGAGCACCTAGCCATCAGCGTCGCTCAGACTGTGGTCTCGTAAACCCCACCCTCCCTCCCCTGATCCTTTATCTCGTCTCAGTATTACATCCCCATTTTACTATTCCCTCATCCCTTCATCCGCTCCCTCATCCTTTCATCCCCTCCCTCATCCCCTCCCTCATCCCTTCATCCTTTTCATCCCATCGTCCCTTCATCTCCTCTGTCATTCCCTCTCTCAACCCCTCCCTCATCCCCCCCCTTCATCCCCTCCCTCATCCCTTCATTTCCTCCGTCATTCCCTCTCTCATCCCCTCCCTCATCCCTTCATCCCCTCCCTCATCCCTTCATCCCTTCATCCCCTCCCTCATCCTTCATCCCACTTCCCTCATCTCCTCCTCATTCCCTCCCTTATCCCCTCATCCCTTTCATCCCATCATCCCTTCATCTCCTCCGTCATTCCCTCTCTCATCCCCTCATCCCTTCATCCCCTCCCTCATCCCTATCCCTTCATCCTCCCTCATCCCCTCATCCCCTCCCTCATCTTCATCCTTCTCCCCTCATTCTTTCATCCCATCATCCCTTCATCTCCTCCGTCATTCCCTCTCCTCATCCCCCCTTCATCCCCTCATCCTTTCATCCCCTCCCTCATCCCTTCATCCCCTCATCCTTTCATCCCCTCCCTCATCCCTTCATCCCCTCATCCCTTCATCTGCTTATCTGCTCTTTCAAACTCCAGCTCTAATATCCGTTTCTTTCAGGTTCTTTGTCTGGGGGGGTCCTGAGCAGGCTCGAGAAGAAGACCGACTTCCGAAGACTGCACCCCCACACAGAGTCAACAAGCCTACATCAGTGCATCCTTCCAGACACATCATCTCTCTAACCTTTGTCAATAAATGAACTAATCAAAACTAATCTAATCTCCGTAGGCGTGGTCCATGCTAATGAAATGTACTTTAAATGAAAGTTATGTGTACTTTTTAAAGTGTACTTATCTGATATTTGTCTTTTCACATATTTTTGATATATTTTAAATTGTATGCTCAGAATTGTTATTGTAAGATACACTGAAAGCATACTTTAACAGTGCACATTTTAATATCAACACTGTGATATTAAGTTTGAGTGTATTTTAAGTTACATTTGAGTCTAATTATGAGTGAAGTTATTCATGCTATCTCTTCTGTTCTTTTATACAGTTCTTACTGTGTGTATAGTACACAGATAGTAATTCTTGCAGCTGTTCTGTAATGTTTAATCAGTTTGGTAAAAAAATATATTCAATTCAATTAACTTTTATTTATATAGTCGCAGTTAGGGCTGAACGATTTTGGAAAATAATCTAATTGCGATTGCGATTTAATATACAATTATTTTTGTGGGGCTTTTGTCATGCATTTTTTAATTAATGCAATCAAAAATATTGTGTATTATAAACAGATTTTTATACATAATTTATTCTATTCCATAAGATTATTTACTTATTTTAAGACAAAGGCAAATATTAACAACTTTATCTACTTTTAATCATCACACTCGATGGTCATCGGTGTCGTTCTGCAATCAAGGTTTTCTTCCTTTTGATCCCAGCTAATAATTCCCTCCGGCTGCAATGTTTTCCTCCGTGTGGTTATCCAGGAAGTAGGATGCTTGAAGCAACAAGCTCTGATTTTTAATTCTCCATCGATCTAATGCACTTTCAGACTCTGGTATGGCTCCGTAGAGCGGTTTGATCTCAGGTCAGTTGTTGCAAAATACTCCGCTGTTTTCGGTGCGGCTTTAACTTTCTGTCGGCATTTTTTATACAGCGCAGGTAAAATGTGGCTAAAATGTGTGTGTGAGATTGAATCCTAGCTTATTCATCATGGTTAACAAAGCATACTTTTGGCTATAAAACCCGTTATAGCACGAATTATTTCAGTGTGCCGTTTTTTTATGTTCGTAAGGAGCGATTCTTTCAAACAGCTCGGTCAGCGATCCCTGTTGCCTCAAAGTTTGTTAACTGAAAATTTAAACACTGGTGGCGGTCAGGTTAGCCGTGCAACTCTCATATATGGTGGTGTGATGTTTTTAGGTGTTGATAAAGGTTCCTACTGTAGCCTACCTCATGAGACAGCAACAATACCAAGACGGGTTCTGCATAATACCTAGCGTTGCGCAGCATCAATGTTTTCATAGCAGATATAATTTCTCACAACTGATGTACTGATCCTCTTTGGTACCAAATATTGTGTAGTGTTGGATTCTGTTAAGCTTTAGGTCATTTTATAACTGGTTAAAGTGAAACGTTTCCTTCTCGCCCTGGGTTGTTTGTAAGTCACGTGACTTTAGCAGATATGTTTACATCAAGTCAAATCGCAGCCTTTGTGATTAGGAAATCGCATTTTACCAAATCGCGATTTAGTTGCATATGCAATTAATCGTTCAGCCCTAGTCCCAGTTAGCAACAAATGTCATATCAAGGCACTTTACAATAAAAGTCATCTCACTAAAATTATACAAACATTCCAATCAGTTAAGTTTTCTATGTAAGGAATCCCAGCAGATTGCGTTGAGTCATTGGTGTGAGGTTGTTCCAGGATCATGCAGACTCCAACCACAGCAATTCCTCAGCACACCCTAATACTGAGCAAGCATGTAGCGACAGTGGAGAGGAAAAACTCCCCTTTAACAGGAAGAAACCTCCAGCAGAACCAGAACCTGGATCAGTACAAGCGGTCATCTGCCCCGACCGTCTGGGGGGCTGAGAAGACAGAGAAGAGACAGCATGGAGGATGCTCGGTGACTTTGAGCATCATTTGGACCAACGCTCCCCATCCAGCAGGGGGCATCATAGCTGAGCAGGGTACCAGACCATGTGGCGCTTCTATGGGGAGAAAAACACTGAGAGAAAACTGGGTTAGCAATCGCATTAACATCAGGAAAAATATATCTGGAAAGTACTAGAAAAGAAAAGTAGAAGGTGTGTTAGGGTCAGTTGAGCCTGAAAAAGGATATTTTTTTTTTCCTAATTCTTAAGTCTATTAGCAATGCACGGTGTGAGGGAGATGGAGTTGAGGAGGGCTGCCGGACCGGGCTGCATCCTCCCCTCACCGGATCCAACACCCACCCCCACCCCCCAAACCAAAAAAAAAAAAAACACACCCCCAAACCCCCCCCAACCAAAAAAAAAAAAAAAACAAAAAACCCCCCCAAACCCAACCCACACCACCAAACCAAACCCCAACAACAACCCAACCAACAACAAAAAACAACAAAAACAAAAAAACACAAAATAACTATAGGCTTTATCAAAAAGGAAGGTTTTAAGCCTAGTCTTAAAAACAGACCTACCTCATGAACTAAAACTGGGAGCTGGTTCCACAGGAGAGGAGCCTGATAACTAAAAGATCTGCCTCCTATTCTACTTTTAGAAATCCTAGGAACTACCAGTAGACCTGCATTCTGAGAAAGAAGTGCTCTGTTAGGAACATATGGAACGATCAGATCTCTGATGTACGATGGAGCTTTATATATTCATATATATAAAAGCAGAGAAGTTAACAGGTGTTTAAGTAAACCTTATTTTTATGGGTTTTAGTTAATGTATATGCTTTTTAATGTGTCCAACAGGAAAACAGAAGAAATTATCCATAATTCACTTTGGAGAAACCTGAAACAGAATTGTGAGTCAATGCAACGTTACCAAAAAAAGACGTCTATGGGAAAAGCACAACTTTATTTTAAGAGAAGTCACTACTACCTGCAAGGATAGCATTATCCTCTGGCCTATAGGAGCATTGAGGTGTTGCCAGCACAGGTTGCAAGGTAGATAATAATAATATAACATTTTTGTAATAATTTCATGTATGAAAGTATATTATCTTAGGGTTTGAAATATACTGATATTATAATTAAACATACATCCATCCATCCATCCATGTTCTTCCGCTTATCCGGAGTCGGGTCGCCGGGGCAGTAGCTTAAGCAGGGAGACCCAGACTTCCCTCTCCCCGGCCACTTGGGCCAGCTCCTCGGGAGGAATCCCGAGGCGTTCCCAGGCAAGCCAGGAGACATAATCCCTCCAGCAAGTCCTGGGTCTTCCCCTGGGTCTCCTCCCGGTGGGACGTGCCTGGAGCACCTCACCAGGGAGGCGTCCAGGAGGCATCCTGACCAGATGCCCGAGCCACCTCAACTGGCTCCCCTCGATGTGGAGGAGCAGCGGCTCTACTCTGAGCTCCCTCCGGATGACTGAGCTTCTCACCCTATCTCTAATGGAGAGCCCAGCCATCCAACGGAGGAAACTTCTTTCAGCCGCCTGTCTGCAATCTCGTTCTCTCGGTCACCACCCAGCTTTCGTGACCATTGATGAGGGTAGGAGCGTAGATCGACCGGTATATTGAAAGCTTTGCCTTTCGGCTCAGCTCTCTCTTTACCACGACAGACCGGTACAGCGCCCGCATAACTGCAGACGCCTTACCAATCCGTCTATCGATCTACCGTTCCATTTTTCCCTCATTCCTGAACAAGAACCCCAGATACTTGAACTCCTCCACTTGAGGAAGGACTCCGTCCCCGACCTGAAGAAGGCAACCTACCCCTTCCGGCTCAAGACCATGGTCTCGGATTTGGAGGTGCTGATCCCCATCCCAGCCGCTTCACACTCGGCAGCGAACCGCTCCAGCAAGAACGTTAGATCCTGTTCAGATGAAGGCTACAAGACCACATCATCTGCAAAAAGCAGAGACCCGATCCTGAGCTCACCAAAACGGATCCCCTCAACACCTTGGCTGCGCCCAGAAATCAATTTCAATTCAATTTCAATTTCAATTCAGTTTATTTATATAGCGCCATTTCACAACAGATGTCATCTCAAGGCACTTTACAAAAAGAGTTATTACAATACAATGTTTAGTGTAGAAATTACAGAACCACAGAAGATTGCGTCGTGGAATTCTCAGCAATCCCTCATACTGAGCAAGCATGCAGCGACAGTGGGAAGGAAAAACTCCCTTTTAACAGGAAGAAACCTCCGGCAGAACCAGGCTCAGCACAAGCGGTTATCTGCCGCGACCGTCTGTGGCTTGGAGAATACATAACAGAGACACAGAAAGAGCAATAGAACTGATGCAGAAGTTTGTTGCAGGACGTGGAGAATTTTCCGTCACTGCAATGCCATCTTAGTCAGGGTCGTCAAGCAGGGCTAATCCGGAGCACCTACTATAATAGAAAACAGGTTAGTGCTTGAATTGACAGCACATCATGCAGTTGGGGAGAAGTAGGAGAGAAAGTAGGAACAGACCCTAATAATGTCCTCCAACAGCCTAGCCTAAAGCAGCATAGCTACTAACATTAACCTGTCTCCTAGCTACTAGGAGACCTGGCTACCAACACTCTGTCTGAGTCCTCCTGTTCGAGGCTCAGCCCGTGGACGGGCCTATCCATAAATGTTATGAACAGGATCGGTGACAGAGGGCAACCTTGGCGGAGTCCAACTCTCACCCGGAACGAGTCCGACTTACTGCCGGCAATGCGAACCAAACTCTGACACCGGTCATACAGGGACCTAACAGCTCTTATCAAAGGGCCTGGTACCCCATACTCCCGGAGTACCCCCCACAGGACTCCCCGAGGGAACGGGGAGTCCTGTGGGGCGAACGCCTTCTCCAAGTCCACAAAACACATGTAGACCGGTTGGGCGAACTCCCACGAACCCTCCAGGACCCTGCTGAGGGTGTAGAGCTGGTCCAGTGTTCCACGGCCAGGACGAAAACCGCATTTTTCCTCCTGAATCCGAGGTTCGACTATCCGTCGGACCCTCCTCTCCAGAACCTCCGCATAGACCTTACCAGGGAGGCTCAGAAGTGGGATCCCCCTATAGTTTGAACACACTCTGTGGTCCCCCTTTTTAAAGAGGGGAACCACCAACCCGTCTGCCAGTCCAAGGGAACTTCCCCCGATGTCCACGCAATATTGCAGAGCCGTGCTAACCAACACAACCCTGCAGCATCCAGAGCCTTAAGGTACTCCGGGCGAATCTCATCCACCCCCGGTGCCTTGCCACCGAGGAGCTTTTTAACAACCTCGGCGACTTCACCACCCGAGATTGGAGAGCCCATCCCAATGTCCCCAGACTCTGCTTCCAAACAGGAAGGCATGTCGGTGTGATTGAGGAGGTCTTCGAAGTATTCCATCCACCAACCCAAAACGTCCCGTGTCGAGGTCAGCAGCACACTGCCCCCACTGTAAACAGTGTTGGTGGCAGACCGCTTCCCCCCCCCGAGACGCCGGATGGTGGTCCAGAATCGCTTCGAAGCCACACGGAAATCGTTCTCCATGGTCTCTCCAAACTCCTCCCACGCCTGAGTTTTTGCCTCAGCGACCATCCGAGCCGCACTCCGCTTGGCCTGCCAGTACCTATCAGCTGCTTCCGGTGTCCCACAGGCCAAAAAGGCCAGATAGGACTAATTCTTCAGCTTGACAGCATCCCTCACCGCCGGTGTCCACCACCGGAGTCGAGGGTTGCCACCGCGACAGGCACCGACTACCTTACGGCCACAACTACGGTGAGTCGCTTCGACAATGGAGGCACGGAACATGGCCCACTCGGACTCAATGTCCCCCGCCTCCCCCGGGATGTGTTCGAAGTTCTGCCGGAGGTGAGAGTTGAAACTCCTTCTGACAGGAGACTCTGCCAGACATTCCCAGCACTCCCTCACCACACGTTTGGGCCTGCCAGGTCTGTCCGGCGTCCTCCCCCAACACCGGAGCCGACTCACCACCAGGTAGTGGTCGGTGGATAGCTCCGCCCCTCTCTTCACCCGAGTGTCCAAAACATGCGGCCGCAGGTCCGATGAAACGACAACCAGGTCGATAATCGAGCTGCGGCCTAGGGTGTCCTGGTGCCAAGTGCACACATGAACACCCCTATGCTTGAACATGGTGTTCGTCATGGACAATCCATGACGAGCATAGAGGTCCAATAACAAAACACCACTCGGGTTTAGATCGGGGGGGCCATACCACCCAACCACGCCTCTCCAGGTCTCACTGTCATTGCCCACATGAGCGTTGAAGTCTCCCAGCAGAACGAGGGAGTCCCAGGAAAGGAGCTATCTCCAGTACCTCCTCCAAGGACACCAAGAAGGGTGGGTAATCTGAACTACTGTTTGGTGCATAAGCACAAACAATAGTCAGGACCCGTCCCCCCACCCATAGGCAGAGGGAGGCTACTCTCTCATTCAGCGGGGTAAACCCCAACGTACAGGCGCCGAGATGGGGGGCAAAAAGTATGCCCACCCCAGCCCGGCGCCTCTCACCGGGAGCAACGCCCGAGTGGAAGAGCGTCCAACCCCTCTCGAGGAGACGGGTTCCAGAGCCAGAGTCCAGTCGGAACCTCTCAACCTCACACATTTCTGTAGCCGAGGATCGGACCGCCAAGGTCCCCACCTTTGGCCACCGCCGATCTTACACTGCACCCGACCACTACGGCCCCTCCCACAGGTGGTGAGCTCATGGGAAGGGGGGGCCCATGTTGCCTCTTCGGGCTAAGTCCGGCCGGGCCCCATGGGTAAAGGCCCGGCCGCCAGGCGCTCACCAACGTGCCCCACCTCTAGGCCTGGCTCCAGAGTGGGGCCCCGGTGACGCGGTGATTAAACATTTTAGCATATTAAGAATATGTAAGTAGTATAAAGTCTATATATTTTTTGTATGTTAAATTATTTTTAATGTACACTACTTACAATAGAAAGTATGCTTTAATTTTACTAATTAAGTATATATTAGTACATGTAAAACCCTATATTTAAAGTATACTAAATATATTTTAAGTTGTTCCATTTTAGCACATAAAAGTTTACTAAATGCACTTAAAGTTGAGCTTTACTACAATTTAATTACTATTAAAATATATTTAGTACAAACTGAGTTGTTCCAAAATAGCATGCTTTAATTTAACTAATCATGAACACACTTGAAGTACAATGATGCACACAAAAGTATGTTAAATTTGAGTACACTTAGTACATTTATTTTTCACCTGGGGGAAATTGATGGTTTGATTCAAAGTAGTACTTCCTCACTGCGTTTGGCACTAGACAGTGTAGCCCCCTTAAAAAAGAAGGTAATCAGCCATAGGAGGTTGGCTCCCTGGAATAATGCAGAACTGCGTACTTTAAAGCAGAATACTAGGAAACTTGAGAGAAAATGGCGCTCTACACACTTAAATGATTCTTTTCTAACCTGGAAAACTATTCTACTACTTATAAAAACGCCCTTCGACAAGCTAGAACAGCATATTTCTCGTCATTAATAGAGGTAAATAAAAAAAAATCCTATGTTAGTTTTTAGTATAGTTGCCAACTGGTAGCCACAGAGAAATATTCTGGGTACTGGAGAAAAAGGGGATGACCCCATAGACGGTCGTGGCAGATGACCGCTTGTACTGATCCAGGTTCTGGTTCTGCCAGAGGTTTCTTCCTGTTAATGGGGAGTTTTTCCTCTCCACTGTTGCTACATGCTTGCTCAGCATGAGGGTTTGCTGAGGAATTGCTGTGGTTGGAGTCTGCATGATCCCGGCACAACCTCACATCAATGACTCAGCACAATCTCCTGGGATTCCTTACACAGAAAACGTTTAACTGATTGGAACGTTTGTATAATTGTATTGAAATGACTTTTGTTGTAAAGGGCCTTGAGATGATATATGTTGTGAATTAGCGCTATATAAATAAGTGAACTGAATTGAGTGAATACATTGTACATTACGTTTTCCTCTATTTTATTTGTACAGTGTTTAAAAAAATATTTATAATATTCTCTTTACTACACAACTCTATGTTGCAAGTGTCTATTACATGAAATTCCACTAAACTACATTTAAGTTTGCGGTTGTACTACAATAAAATTGCACAAGATTCGAGTGATCTGAATAGTTTTGCAATAAAGACACAAAGAACTTTCAGTTCTTTGTTTTATTTGCTTCTTAACTCTTTATTATAGGTCAACACAAACCATATTGTTTCAATTCAAGTATACTGTCTTAAACATGTAATGTGCCCTCAGAAAACAGAGGACCAGTTTGATAGCACCATTACAAAACATACAAATAAGCTGAATTATCACATTGAAATACAAACAATAAAATGACATTAAAAACTACCCAATGATTTTTTTTAATCAATGGCACAGATAGAAAATTCAGACAGGGAGAACTGTGTGATGTCCAAACAGGTATGTCAGCCATCTGAGCTGAGAAAAAAGTTCTTTCTCAAACTAGTATGTATGTTAGAGGAACATATTGATGCTGAATGGGTCCCAAACGTCTATACTGAATCTATAGCCATGCTGGTTTGTTGCAGGTTCATATTAGAGCCCAGGTATGCACTATATTAGTTCCCCTGATTTTGCATGATTAGCAAAAGTAATTACCTTTGTAATCCTTTTGCAAGCTTAAAACACATATTCACTTAGGAATTACATATAAGGCCCGGCTGGATTAGCCTATGTGAAACTTAGTTAGGGTTTGTTTCATTTGTTCTAGAAAGTGTAATTTCCGGGTTCCAAGTCAGAAAAATCTGTTGCATGCCCCCTGAATCTGGAGTTCCAACTTTAAAACTACACACTTTGCCAAAATACTTTGATTTAATTAGGAGCCGAATGTGTGACATGGATTTTGTTTATTCATTTAAAAAGAAGAAAACGCTGAATAAATTATTAGTAAAAAAATAACTGAAGAAGAGGCTAAAACCTAGGCTTTATACTTCTCTGTCTGCAGAGGTGCAAAGACAAACAGTGCCATTTTCCACTGACACAAGAGCTCTCCAACAGGCACACAAAGCCAGATGGAGTAGAGTCCATTTTTTTTAAACTATCCATCAAACACAACGGAGAATGCACATATATGATTGGTCTGCCCAACACCAGTCCCAGATCATTTCACCATGTTGCTGCTCGATAGTTCTATAGTCAGCTTAATCAGTAGTCACTGCAGATTTTGGCCACTACATGCTGATATGGAAATACTAATTGGGCTAGTTACTGTATGTTGATGTTATGCTGAAAAAATTTGTTAAAAGTGATGTGTGTCTACATCTTCAGTTGTCAGACATCAGAATAACTGTCTATCTGTGGGAGACTCTGACCAGGAGAGACTGAGCTTCGTTTGGCAATTAGGTGACATGATGCTGCCTCGCTAAAGCGGGACTCCTAATCTAAGGAGAAGGAGCTAAACAAGAAGGTTGAGTAGACTGACCGAAAGATTAGACTATGATTGCTGAAATGTATTTAAGCTGTTAGTTTAGGGGAATGTTTCGTGTATGCTTCATGCTGTTTTTACTTAACCATCTAATCACACAAAGCACCTGAAATTATCCTGTTGTTGTATGCTATACAGAATAAAATTACATTGCCTTGCCTTATGTTGAAAGACCAGTTTATCTAATCTGGTCTTTAGGTGATGTTGAACACCAGGAGGTGTAGAGAACAACTAAACAGACCACTGGGTTTGTTTCTATGAGCTAAACTTCTAATAAAAAATCTTTCCAGCTCAATCAGAACTCTCTCTCTGTTGACCATTGCTCCTTGAGTGGATGTGCATTTACAAGCCAAAGTCGATGAACCATCATTGACCAGAAATGTTACTGCAATGGTAGACAGACCCATCAGAAAAGGTCAGCACGGTTGGCAAGATGGCGTCTTAGCGTGAACACTTTGTTTTGTGTTCACCTGGTGAAACGTTAAAAATGCTTGTGGGAGTAACTATAATGAGCCAAATAATGAGCCAAATATATGAATAAACGTAACATTTGGTTATCAGCAGTCTGTATTAAACGTCACATAAACCAAATGTAATATACACCTAGTACTCAAGTGTCAAAATTGACAATTTTTTCATAAGTAAACACTCAGCAGATTCTCCGGTTCATCACAACAGGAAATAAATGCTCTTATTGTGAAGATGTACACAGCTACTTTTGCTAATAGTTAGCACTAATTTAAGTCTGAAAACATAATTTTAACAGAATAATTTTGTATTTGTAATGCAGCGGTAACTCACTATCAAATACACTGAAGCTATACAGTGAGCCCACATGCATAAATCAACATAAATATGGAGTATTTAAACCCGCACACAGCCAGCTGATATCTGACACAAAAAAAAACACTGACAACTATTATCATATCAACAGAAAGCCTGGTTTTCCCTGCACTTTCAGTAGTGTTGTCACCAAAGTACTGTTTTTTCGTTGTTTTTTGTAACACGGCTCAATTTTCTTTTTTCTGTTTTATTCTTAACCAGTGTGTGGGGGTAAATCGTTTTGCTCAATAAGCTTTGTATGATACATGAATAATACTAACAATGTTTAACCTGCGAATACACAACTAGAATGTACGTGGGGTTCACAGCCCTTAAGAGGAGAAAAATATGTTATGTTACAAGAGCTGCATCTTGATGACAATGAGCATTTAAAATTACAACAAGGATCATTTGGACAAGTATTTTTTTCATTCTTTACTAAAAGAAGTAGGGGAGTGGCAGTATTCATTAGGAATAATCTATCTTTTATATCTCAGATAATGCTTGAGTAATTATGGACCGCAATCTTGAAACAGCCCTTTATCAGTCTCGTTACTAGAGACTTAATACCATTATTCTTAAGGATGAGGTATTTAATTCCAACTTTTCTACTGAACTTGAAGCATTTCTGAAAATTAACACTCCATCTGCCAGTAATACATCTGTTTTAAGGAAAATATGCAAAGCTTATGCAAGAGTTAATTATTTCATACTCTGCAACAAAGAAGCACCTGTGGCTGGAGAAACAAAACTCTTGATGGATAAAGAAAAAGCATATATTGATTCTCCATCACCACCATTGTGGCAAGAAATCACTACACTAACTGCCTTATTACTAGAGATGCAGAGAAGAAAATTAAGTATACTAGACCGGTTTTATGAGCATGGAGATAAAGCTGGTAATTTTCTGGCATACAATGTTAAGTAGCAACAACTGAAAGTCTCTCTGAGCTGACTTTACCTTGTACTTAATGGTTTTTCTACCACTGATGCGCAGGGGGTCAAAAGTAAGTAGGAGAAGGAGCTGTTGGTAACCATCGATAAAGAAAAGTGGGATACCATTTGGTCTCTTGAAAAAAGGATTTCAATTTGTACTCGGACAAGAGCAATACAATTCATGATTTTACACAGATTATATACAGTATATCCCCTAATAGCCGGCACCCCTTTAACTGCTCTCTTTCCCCTTTGTGTCTCAAAGGCATAACGGATATAGGAACTTTAACTCGCCCTTTGTGGTTTTGTCGTAAACTTCAAAGATATAGGGTTCAAATTATAAGTGAAATGGAGAGAATTTTTCATATTAATGTTGATCCCATATCTCTGATTCTAGGTATTTGAAGTGACTGTCTCAAAACAGCAGTCAACAAAAGAAAAGTATAATATTCTAACATTTGCAGCTAAGTAAAATATTCTCTTGCAGTGGACCAGTGATAAGATTCCCTTGGTTTGTGGTTGGCATAAAATCATTTTTGAACTGATCCCTCTAGAATTTATTACCAGTATCATACATTACAGCATAGATCACTTCTACAGAATATGTTGCCCTTTTTTGGACTCTATCGGACCGGACCTCTCCTCCATTCTACTCTTGCGCACTTGAATGGCATCCAGGTGCTAGAATGACCAGCCAACTCTTGAATTATGCTTTACGTTTACCTCTGTTGTGTATATTTTATTTTGGTTTTGTTGTTGTGTGTCAAGTTTGTTTACACTGTGTTGTTGAATGGAAATTAAAACGGCAATAAAAAATAACTATGAAAAAACAAATCTGCACCCTCTGCTGTCCTCACCAATAGAGAAGTACAAACAAGTCTTAGATCTACTGTTAGAAATCTTGGTATGACAGTTGACTCAGATTGTATTCTGGAAAATGATGTAAAATATCTGGTTCAAGCCTCTCTCTTTCATTTAAGAAATATTGCCAGGCTTAACTCTATTGTGTCGAGTTCTGAATTGGAAATTTTTTAGTAATCTTTTTGTTATGTCTTGTCTGGATAATTGTAATGAACGGCACACATGTCTAACCAAAAACTATTGCAGTCTATATCGAATTCTCCTGCCAGGCTCCTGATCAAATCTTGAAAACTATCTCATAAAGGTCCACTGCTAATGCAGTTACTTTGGCTGCAGGTACATGTTGGAGTGCATTTTAAGATCCTGGTCTAGAGTTGGAGAGCCCAGCATGGACATAAATTAGTTTACATCAGTGGACTACTACATTCCTATACAGGTCCTGTGAGCAAACCCTGCTTATTAGCCTCAATACTAAACTGACAACTAAAGGAGACAGACGTTTTTCATTTATGGCTCCTAGCAATGATAAACATGTGGTAAAGGACTAAAGCTATTAGAACATAAAAAAACTTTACTTTTTTTTGTTTTAGCCTATTTTTGGTTTGTTTGATGCATTTATAACAAGGGGAACATAGAATAAATTAATGTCTTGCAGCTGAGAACAGGCTGCAGGTTGTTTTCAGTGGTTTTTAATGGGGGTATTTATCTAATGTACAATACTTTTGCTAATGGTCAATTCTAGTGCTCTATCATGAGGATTGGTGAGCTAAAAAGAGCTGTCCCTGTAATCCAACGCATCCTCACATCCAACTCGCCACATATGGACGCTCAGAACAGTTTGTATGGTTGCTGTCCTTTATTGTAAACATCTGATGTTTATTTTGTTTCAGAGCCCACAAGTTTAATGTTCTAACCTTAAGGTCACAGAAGGATAAAAACACATTATTTTAACAAGCAAGTAAACAGATTCCTTGTCCTCCCCGTGTCATCAATTACCGACGTCTAGGGATCTGTATAACATTCAACGGGAGCACCCAGCACGTCAAAAAAATGACGCGAGGGGGGCACCCAACTCGTCACATATGGACGCATGGTCTGGAGTCTGATCATGTGTCCATATGTGACGAGTTGGGTGTGAGGATGTGTTGTGTAATCTGCTGCAGTATTGTGTTGTATGCCTGGAATCAACGAAAGATTAATTAATTTCATCTATTTATCCTGCAACAACAGTAGCTTTTTGAGCTAATGAACTAGTTCCCTACAGCTAGTCAAAAGGCAGTTAGCTTGGGCTGCTACATTAGCTGCTTCTGTTTTTTTGACAAAATACATCCAATGTAGCTTCTCTTTTTATCAAACAGAGGAAGTGTCAATAACAAATCTATTTCTGATCATCTTCCGTCAGTCCTGGAGCACAAAATGCAGATAACCCCATTGTTATCACCTTGTATTGCTACTAGTAGTTAGAAACTTAGCAAATCCAGCTGGTTTCTGATTCGCTGCTAGAGCATTCTGACATGTGAGCCAAATCAAACTCAGGATCAGAATCTGTAACTGAAATGAAGTATGTAAATGTATATTAGTCCGTAGTTCTGAACAGCAGCACTTATACAGGTCAACCAGTAGGTGGCAGGGTGTGTGACACACTACTTGCTTATATGCAAATGTTGCATTAATATCCACTCACATACAAATAAAAAGACTTTAAATATTGTCTGCTGCATGAAAGTATTAGAAGGGCTGACATATGCAACAAAATGATATGACTATTCATTTTTGGATAGGATTAGAATACATCTAATGCCTAGTTTATGCTTCTGTGTTTTGACAGAGACGGATTGATGCAGCGCCATTATCCGTCAACGCAAGGGCGCTCCGTCACCAACGTAAGAACGCACGGAGACCCAAATTCATCCGATTGGTCAGTTTCAGCAACAGCCAGAGATCGCCTCACCAGAACGGGGCTGTATAGTCGCTGTAATCAGTAGTTAATGCAGCGTTTGGCCACTATATGCTTTATATTGAAAGGATAATTTATCTAATCTGTTCTTTTGGTGATTTTGAACACAAGAACGAGTAGGAAAACAAAAACGCCTGGTGTTTCTTGTTTCCACGTGTTTCTAGAGTATTCTATAATCAGCACTTCTAATAAAAAGCTTGACAGCTTAATCAAAACTTTCTGTCATCAAACTTTCTGTCATTCATTGCTGCTTGAGGAAGAAATGAGTTCACAAGCCTAGAAAAAAACAGAAGAGGCGCTGTGTGATAGTAGGCAGAGACGCCATGAAAACTTAGCACCCCCTGCTGTCCTGGTCGAGCAACGCTGAAAAAAACAATAGAGAATGGAGTGGAAGAGCGGAGTACTATAAACAGAAAACGTCTCCATCAATACGTCTGCGTCTGAGTGAAAATTTACGGACGGAGAAACATAAACTAGGCTTAACACACTGATAACTTAAAGTCCCCTTGTTGGTTTATTGAGCAATTCTTTTTTTGAAAAATTGGCATATGGTAGTCTACCAAGTCTGCCAAGCAAAGAAAATGGAGGAAAGGATTGCAGTACTTCAGAACCGGTCTTTATGTCCTGTTGGGGCTGTGAAACTTTCAGTTACTATAGCTAAGGAGTAGTTAGGAATAGACTTTTGTTTTCTACAGATTGTACTTAAGACATAAAAATCCCTGATCAAATAAAAAAAAAAAAAAAAAAAAAAAAGAGTCCACCACTGATTTATTGCAAAATTTCTAAAAATTTCTGCAGACATAGCAGTACTAAACAAAGCTATCAGGCTCTACAGTTGGGTGTACGGCAGCTACAAAACTGGGAAAAATTTACTTTGTAAATAATTTCAACCCTGTGATATGTATTGGATGTGAAAACATACAGGAATTTAAACAGGGGACCTAAATATTTCTAAGTTATGTTGCCATCCTGGCATCTTGGTGACAATTATCCTGCACTGATCTTAGTTGTTTTCTGAAAGTTACAAGTATGGTTTTTGTCTGTATTGATAATGAATTGCACAATCACAAGGATGTAGAGGTCTGTTTCCAACTGGACCACAAGTCCATTGTCGCTGCAATAAACTCCAGATCTGACAGCTCTGTTAGAATCTCTGCCTTGCATTTTGTCTTACAGCTCCTGTACGGTGACGTTAGAAAAAAGGTAAATGAACAGTGCCATTGTGGTGACGCCATAAATGTCCAAATATTTTAGCCGTGTTACCTGTTGTGGCAACAGGTTCAAAGCACTGTGTACACAGAACATGCGTTTGGTCAATACAGTGGGTCAAAAAAAGTATTTGGCAGCCTCTGAGTGTGCAAGTTTTCCTACCTAAAAAGATGAGAGAGGTCCACAATTTTCATCATAGTTACACGACAACTGTGAGAGACAGAATATTAAAAAAATCCAGGAAATCACCTTGAATGATTTTGAAATAAATTATTTGTATAGTGGTGCAGAAAACAAGTATGTGACCAATAAGAAAGGCTCATTTCAATCCTTTGGAAAGTGACCTTGGTTGTTAATGACAGTGGTCAAAAGTTTCCCATAGGTCTTCACCTGGGCCCTTATTTGTCAAAAGTTCATAGAAACTATACTATCCTATGAATAAAATTTAGAATGTTTGTAAGAACAGTCAAAAGTTGGATTTATCAAATATTCGGTGGCCAGTCGTACGTATGTTCCTCCACAGTCATCTGCTAATAAATCTTACATGTGCGTATCAAGGTGCTCATGCCCGTTCATGCCCAATCATGTGCAGACAGAAATCCCCTCAGTTTACCATGTTTGGTAACACCACTTTCATCCTTGAGTTGTTCCTGAAAATAATGGCCAACGGAGCCAAAGAATTTTCAATTTCAGTGAGACCAAGAAAGGTGAAACATAAGTAGGGCAATAACAAAATGTCATGAACAATCTTTTGAAAAAATTGTCATAGTTAATGCAAATGAATTCAAACACTGATCATTTTTGCCCTTTATTATCAGTGGCTATACTCCTGCTGCAGACATAAAAAAACTGTGCCAAAGAATTCTATCATTTGTTGTTGTCACTTCTCTGAATACAATAAACCATGCCTCAGCACAAGGCTTGGACAGTTTTTCTACTGGGGGAAGGATCATCATATTTGAAACATGTGTGGCCAGAGTCATTGAAGACACCGCTTTGGCTACCATCAGTACGCATGGGGACAGAGACAACCTGCTTCACTGAGAAGCAGGACCATCTAGTTGACACAGTAGTTTGCAAACCTTTTATTAACAAGTCTAACAACATGTCATCAAGTCCAAGCGCTTGATATGTAACACACGAAGAGCTTGGTTTATGCTTGACGCATCCGCGAGCTCCGCAAGGCTCCACGTGGCCAAACTACATCATTTCAGCAACCACGCCTCTCTGTGCGGCCCGTCGGGAGACCCAAATTTCCACACCGCGCACCTAGGAAATTTTCTAACAATGCGGACAGTCCTGTGCAGAAAAACATGGCGGACTGGCAAGAGCTCCTATTGGTGGAGATTTATAAATACAGACATCTTTGTGATTCGGCCCGTAGAGATCACTGTGATCAACTGTGATTTAACGGATGAGTGGACAGTCTCCTTTTGTTTTTTGTCCTAACAGTAGTAAACAGTATAAAACTCCTGCTTTGTTTAAGCTCACGGGTGTCGCCATCTTGTAAACAACAGTGATTTCTACTTCTACTATGGTGTAGTGTATGCATGCTGTAGAGCCCTACGTCGCCCCCTATAGTCTTCCATTATATTAGCTCTCAGCAAGGACAAGCCGCAAAAAGTATAAACGCTGCTAGAAGGCGTCTTGGCTGGTCCCGCACGTCTCATTTCCGTGTGGAATGTATATGCGTCAAGCATAAACCAAGCATAATCACCTCCCTGAGGCATGCCCCCCCCCCCCCCCCCTAATTTGCAAGTGACAGGTGACAGGACCTTCACTCATCAGCTCCACTTAAATGTAATCATGTATTCATGGAAAACGTCTAACATTTCCTCAAAGTTCAATCCAAATTTTTCAATAACTTTTTGAGTTATTTTGCTGAAAGACAAAGAGACACGAACATGAGCTCCTTGGTGAAGGCAATAAACTGATTCCCTTGATGTGTGTACACATGGTCAGAGCTATTCTGATATTTAGGAACAATTCTACGTAAAAGTTGATAAATATCATACAATGTGTAAAATTGTTCCTATTCATGAAATACGCACAGATTGATGTGTAAGTATGGTTTATAAATGAGGGCCCAGGTTTGCACACACTATAGCTGGTATTTTGGCCCATCCTTCCATGCAGATCTTCTGTAGCGCTAGGATGTTTTGGGGCTGATGCTGGGCAACACAGACCTTCAACTCCCTTCACAAATGTTCTATTGAATTGAGGTCAGGAGACTGAATACGCCAGTGAAGAACCTTCAAGTGCTTCTTACAAAGCCACTCCTTCATTGCCCAGGCGTTTTTTTTGGGATCATTGCCATGATGGAAGATCAAGCCATGTTTAATCTTCAATGCTATCACTGATGGAAGAACGGTTTTGCCCCAAATCTCCCCATACATGGCCACATTCATCCGTTCCTTAATAGGAATCAATCATCTGTCTCCTTTGCAGAAGAACAGCCCCAAAGCATTATACATCCACCCCCATGCTTCACAGTAGGTTGAAACTCAGCATTCTTCCCCCTCGAAACACACAGATTGTCGTTTATACCAGAGTTATTTTTTTTAATCTCATCTGACCACATGACAGTCTCCTGATCCTCCTCTGGATCATCCAGATGGGCTCTGGTAAACTTTAGACAGGCCTGGACATGTGCTGGCTTTAGCAGGGGGACCTTTCAAGTGCTGCAGGATTTACATCCATGGTAACCTTTGTTACTGTGATCCCAACTCTTCAGATCATTCAGAACCCATGTGGTTCTGGGCTGTTTCCTCACCAATATATCATGTGTTTCCCCACCAGGTGAGATCTTAGATTGAGCCCAAGATTGGGGGAGATTGTTAGTTATCTACTTTCTAATCAATGGTCCAACAGCTGATCTCTTCTCTCCAAGCTGCTTGCTTATTGTAGGTTGGCTCATTCCAGGCTAATGCAGGTGTACAATATGGTCCCTGGTATCCTTGGACAGCTCTCTGGTCTTGGTGATGGTTGAGGTTGGACTCTGACTGTTTGAAGGTGTGGACAGGTGTATTTTATATAGGTTATATAGATAACTATTTCAACCAGGTGCCATTAATACAGCTAACTAGTGGAGGATAGAAGAGCTTCTTAAAGAAGAGACAGGTCTGTGAGGGCCAGAATTCCTGCTAATTTGAAGTGATAAATACTAATTTTCTGCACCACTATATGAATAAATCACTCAAAAATCATACAAAGTGATATTTCCAGAGTTTCCTTTGCATTCTATCTCCCACGGTTGAAGAGTAGCTATGCTGAAAACTACAGACCTATCTAATCGCAACCTGTGGCTGCCAAATATGTTTTTACCTTGTTGTATCATCGTCTTGTGGCTGAAGTAATTCCGGAAAACTGATGTTGCTTTCCTTTGTGGCCCCAAGTTTACATTTTGGTGATTTTCTCTTGTTCCCATCTCATCTTTTTTATTCTGTTGCCAGTAACTCACTGCATATGCTGGAGCATAATTGGCTTTGGCAAAGTGATTAAGAACAGTTGTGGTGGACAGGTCAATGCGTGCAGTCAGACACCAATGAAATTAGATGAGAACATGCTTCCTACATTAAAAGACCTGTAATGTGACTATTGTGCGCAGCTACATTGCAATGATGATGCTCAAACAATGTATCTGTCAGCTCTAGTTGAATGGCTTTTTAAAGCGCTGCACTTCCATCAAGAGATGATTAAATAAGGTTCCTTAAACTACTTGTTACTAACCTAGAGGTTTATTTGATCACAATAAGTAAAATAGTCTCTCTGTCACAGACCTGCACAAAGCTTTACATTTCCCTTGATCATTACTGGGAATCATGGAAGTGTTTTGCAAAGTTCCTGCTACCTCATCTGGGGCAGAACAATGAATCACACATGTGCTGAAAAGTGAGAGGAGAGGACAGGAAAAAAGATGATTATCAGAACAGACGATTCATTCAGGGTCAGGAACTACAGTCCAGCTCAGATGGGATGGAAAGTGGCTTGTAGGACTCATCTCCAGTCCACGCCTTCATTTTCACCTGTGGGTCACCTGGTTGTTTAGGAGACCTGGGAACGTCATCTCTGTTTCAGAGCTCAATGAGCCACCTGGAGGTAGAGCAGTAGAAAAAGAAAACCATTTACCATGTAAAGGTATAGGGAAAAATTGAAATTCCAAAGTAAACTAAATGGTAAGCTTATTTACTGTTAAGACAATCTCGAAGAATGTTTAGAAAAAATGGTTGATCCTAAGAATTCTGAAATTATAACTTAATTTTACTAAGTTGCTTCATTCGTTTATTTTATATGCATATAACATAAATTGATTTAAACACTGCTAAAACACTGCTTAATGTAACCAAATTTGATAAATGCTATTACAGGTGAATTGTACAAATGGATAAAAGGTTATAAATCTGGGTCATGATTAAAATATTAATGAAAATATCAGACTATAGGTATAGACTTTTACCTTTTATAAACACAATTAATTACACAAACTGGCTTTAATAAAGAAACACCATGAAACATGAGACAGCTTATTGTGTGATTAATGAAGCAGAGGAGATTATTTTGTGTCATTTCTCGACTTCACATTTGTATAAGCAAGTATAAGGTTAAACATCAGAATCAATTATACCAAAATGTTGGCCAAACCTTGTTGGTCTACATATGGTAACAGGACCAAAAAAAACAAACAGATGTACAAACAGAACAGAGCACAGAATAGAAACACAATTTTTACAGATGAAAAATATTTAAATCACATACTATAATTACAAAACAGGGTACGGTATAGTTGTTAAAGCAATTAAATTTCTCTTAAAATTTTGGGAGCATGGTGGTGCAGCTGGTAGCATAAGCTATTTTAAACAGCACATGAAATGTTCCACTGAAGTGTGAGACTATACTGAGATTTGCTCTCCCTATTTGCTTAGAGATAATGTAACCAATAGGATTAAAGTAAACAACCAGTGTATCATTGTTGCTGTATCTAAATTCTGACCATATGTAACTGTTTTGGATTCTAATAAAAGGTGGTCAAGCGGAACAACCCGGGTTTTGCTATCTGATATTGGATATTGGACACTAAAGCCTGCATGATCACCGTAAAACAAGCTCAACTGTCTTGGTGTGTGCATTCGGTCTTTGTCTCCTGTCTCTAGAGAAAAAGAACCAGGTTTTGGGGAGCAGAGGAAGCAGCTTGGAGCTGTCAGTTCGGGGAATTGAGAATTCAGATGGTTTGGGACAAGAGTTAATATTAGTAAAGAGGATTTTTTTTAGCTCCCATCAGTTGTTAGAAAAACACCGTACCCATCATAAATGTACAGTGTTTTCCACACAGAAGTTGATGTAATCCGTAATGCAGTCTGTGATGCTGCTGAGGTCCTCCTAAGGGCTGCAGAGGTTGTCCCACACAGTAGAACGGAAACAGTCCCTCAGAGCCTCTTCAGTCTCTGCCGACCATTTCCTACTGAGCCTTTCACAACTGGTTCTCTGTGTACTAAAGGTTTATACACAGGCTGGAGATGAACCAGGTTGTGGTCTGAGCGCCACAGAGGAGGGAGAGGTGATGAGCTGTATGCCTCCTTGGTGTTGACATACAATAAGTCCAATGATTTATTGCCTCTGGTATGGCAGGTGACATAGTGGGTGAACGTGTGGAGAGAGGAGGACAGGGTGACGTGGTTAAAGTCCCCAGAGATCAGAAAAAGGGCCTGATGGTGCTGTGTTTGGAGTCTGCTGGTTACAGAGTGATGGACATCACAGGCTGTAGCAGCGTTAGCAGAGGGCGGTACATACACAGCTATCACAATAACGTGTGTAAACTCCCGCGGAACGGAGTACGGTATCATGCTAACCGCTAACAACTCAATATCCTTACAGCAAAGCGTCTCTTTGATAGACTAATATCCAGAATTACACCATCTATCGTTCACAAACACAGCCAGACCCCCTCCTCTCTTCTTACCTCTCTCTGTTGTTCTGGCGACCTGGATAAGACGAAAACCGTCAATGTTTATGTGTAAGTCCGGAGTTACAGCGGTTAGCCATGACTCTGTGAAGCACATCAGGCTGCTCTCCCTGTAGCTCCTCTGATGTCGGGATAAGCCGCCAGCTCATCCATTTTATTAGGGAGAGATCTCATGTTCCCCATAATAACAGATGGAATCGCTGGCCGGTACCTCCTAACCTTACTGCGATGCCCGATCCCGGCCCGATTCCTACTCACCTCGCGGGGGATGTTGGCTCGCTCAGCGGTAGGCAGAACCGAAGAGGCCCCTAAAGTTAACAGCTGATCCTTGCTGTAAACAATGGGGGAGTGAAACTCCATGCGCTCCCCGGACACAGATGCCGTAAAAAATGTGAAAAACAACATATATATCTAGAAAATTCTGAGCTACATTGTGAGTGAAAGCAGGCCACACAGAAAAACAAAAAAAGAGAAACAAAAAACACATATTAGAAAGAAAACAAGATTTGGCCAGTTATAGCTGCTGATACAGGCTGCCTGCTCTGAGGGGCATCAGGAACCAAAAAAATAAATGAAAATACTGCTCTCCACAGCAACAGAAAAAGCTGGGCTGAGCAATAAAAAAAAGACTTAACTGTATGATTATTTTTTTAACAGATTTTTGTACCTAAAGTGGGTTACAAAGACATTTTCTAAGTTTTTTACAACATTTTTTCTTGACACAAAAAAAATGTAGAAAAAAAGAAAAACTGAAATATCCCATGGTCATAAGTATTAATATTCTTTGCACAGTATGTAGTAGAAGCACCTTTTGAGCTAGTACAGCCATGAGTCTTCTTGGGACTCATAGGCAGCATTTTAACCAGGGAATCCAGGGACATGTCCCCAGCAATATTTATGATTGACAGGTTTGTCCCCACCAAACCTGAAGTGGAAATTCTTTACCAACACTGATTTAACAGCCAGCAAAGTTTCCTTCTGAACATAATATTACTTAATTCACTCCACTTTCTAATCCATTCATGTTTCTTTCTGCTCACATTCTTTGCAGTAGAAACGTCATGTTTTAAAAGACTGGTAGTCAGCTACAGGGGGGAGTCCTGCAATGTCACTGGTAGCAGTTTAAAGATGGAAACATACAGTTATAAAGTTCCCTTGCTTTAATGCAGTCTACCCTTTGCTGCGTCGTTGTTTTGTGGATTATTTTTAATAGCACAATTTAAATGGTTTCTTTACAGAGCATTTAGTTCTGCGTCCTAAATGATTGGAGGCAATTATCAATCTCCTCCTGTTATGTCTCCCATTATGTCTCCTGTTATCATGTCTAGTTATAATGGTCTTCATATCCAGAAGGAAAAAGACACAAAAAATGCCAATAACCATGTTCCTCACTCGGAAACACCAGTTCCGAGATCTTCTGTGGCAAAAACGCACCAGCGGAGTGACTGTACTGCATATTCATACTTTTATGTTTAAAATCTATGAAGGTTTGAGTAATAAAGCTAGTGAGAAATGTGAGTAAATGTTAATTTAAGTCTGGAACATGTGTAAAAAAGTGTGTAGTTAGGGGTTTTACAGCCTTACAACATAATGATTGTAAAAAATAAAAATGACTACTTAGCAGATTTCGTCTGTTGAGAGTTATTGGGTTATTTTAATAAGGAATGATGGACCATTGTAAATTAAATTGAATGGGTCTGGTTTCTTTACTGCGGTTGGGTTGCCAGAAAAAATATTCATGTAATACTGTATTATTGCTCGTTTAAGACTCCCAAAGATAATATGTTGAGATACTGGATTTGTGTAGAGAACATACCGGAATACTACTTTGCTCTGAAGGCAAAAAAATCATCTATGCATCCAGCTGCCAGTGTCAGGAAGTGTTGTGGAAAGTATGGACCAAAACACATATGCGGTGCAGTTAGTTCATTAAGTGCAGATGGAGTGGAATGCTGACCAGTGTGATGCTGACGGCAGGAACGGAGGCACATGATAGCAGGAGGAAAATGGCAGGGAAACACACGGTCGACTCGGATCGACTCATCCTCAGTACCTTTTACTCTCCACTGGCAGAAGTGTCTGGCTGTGTAACTTGAGAGCATCCTTTAACAACAACCTGACCGCCATTTTGAAACCTCGCTACAGCGAGTGGATGTTTTTAGTGTTTGCTGAAGAACAAAGGCAACGTTAAAAATCAGTGCTGTGATCCAAAGAGATCAGAGTTCCAGCATTTCTGAGCTTTCATTTCATTCTGAGATTTCATTTTTGAGCTTGTTGGCTGAAGAGAAGATTCTGTGTGAGCTGGATGGAGCTGCTCGCTGTGAGAGGATTATCAAGGAGGAGTCTGAGCTGATCGTGGTTCATAGCCGATGGCTCTAACCTGCAGGCCGAAACGGAGAACGCCGAAGTCCTGAACTCGCTGTCTCGTACTCTCGGTGAGAAGGAAATTTCATACCGCTTGTATATTTTATTCACAATATTAACCTATTCAGCTGCATATTATCTTCAGTTTTTTTATTATCAGTTATCCAAATTAGTTCTGATGCTACTGTTTGTTTTTGTAAATATGAATGACCTTCCTTAATCTTAATATATGTTTTAAATGCACTGTAATGCTGCATTCCATTTGTCTCGGAAACTCGGGCGTCCGAGTTGCTGTAAACGAGAACGTGACGTCATTCACGACTTAAAGCGTTCCAGTTTGTTTCGCTATATTCCAAGTCGGAAAGAACATGAACGCTTTCATGACAGCAGCTGTCGAGGGGCGGGCTAGTCATTGCTATTGTTGTTAGCGGCATAGCATCTTCAGCAGACCAGCATGAAAAACAAGGCTGTACATTGTAATGCACGCACAGCAAGGCCGTGCAATGTATAAACTGGTGACCGGATTAAAGCAGAAATGTAGTCAAGTGTGTAAGAGCATTTAAAAACATTAAATTCACCAACAGTGCGAATACAAAGAAAATATATCTCAACTACGGGCGTAGCCATCTTGTTCTCCGATCAGTACTTCCTACTCGGTCTACTCTCAGAGCTTCAAGTTTGAACTCGTATATTTCCGACCTAAGGGGGGGGTCTCGGTGAAATGATGCGAGATAACTGCGTGATTTCGACTTTCCGACTCGGAAAGGTTAACTGGAATGCAGCATAAGCATAGTACTTTAAAAAAATATATGCGATCTGTTGATGCGGGATCAACACCTTCTTCTGATGTAGCAGAAGCAGGAAAGCGGCTTATGGAGGGTGGAGATGACACGATGCCTTCAATCTGCCTTTAGTCAAACCTTCCTGGAATGCTGCAGACTAAACCATGACCCATAGACATGTGCAGCTGGACTTGTTTATGAACTTTTTCCTATACCTGTCCAATAAATATGTCCAAGCTATACGCTTGTATTATCATTTGCAATTTCATTACATGCTGATTGGTGGAATCATTTTACCTAATTATGTCTGGCATCAGCGTTCAGCAACATTTTTAAAATCTGATAGCAACATTTGCTCTGCCTGTTAAAAGTAAAAAAGTGTAGCTCGGCTAAATAAGTAAACTGCATACATTTGAAAGCTGATGAAAAGCCTAAGCTTATCGGTATCATCTGGTGCTGATTTAAAAAAATCTGAAAACATTTTTAAAGGGCACAGCTTTATTACAAAAAAGATAGAGTTATGGTTTGTAATTCATAGAATTTGTAGCATGTATAGATAATAGTAGATCTGGTTAAGTGAAACATGTTAAATCAAAAGAATTAAATGTAAAGCCTTTAGGATGGGATAATATGTAGCGTAGTGGCACAGCTTTAACAGCAATGAGACCACAAAACAGATTTTGGACAGTTAAATCACATAATTTAAACTGTAGCAATCTGAGGTTTTGCTACATTGTGCATATGAATTGATACTATTAAAATATATCAATCAAAAAAACAGTCATGCTTCTGTTATGTCTAGCTTCCATAGAGCAATGGAAACGCCTTTCTTTAGGGGGAGAATTTTTTTAACGAATATTTATTTTTAACAAATAAAAAATAAAATACAAAATATGAAATATTTGTATTCGGGAACTACTAAAACATCTATATATAGAAAAGCTGTGTTTCCTTATTTGACCACAGTGCATGCCTGGATGAGTGAGACTGTGACGTTCAGGACTTGGAGGGTGTGGAGGGGGAGGTAAAAGAGGTGACGGACACAGCTGCTCTCCACAGCAAGAGTAAAAACAGGGCTGAGCAAAAAGCAGACTTAACTGCATAACTATTTTTTTTGAATAGATATTTATACCTAAAAAGATTACAAAGATATTTTATAACTTTTTGGAAGCAGTGTTTGATCGGGAGATTATTCCATTATGCTGCATTAATATTAACATCTGCAGTCAGGTTTTCTATTGTTCGCCCTGTTTTTATAGCGCTGTTACACAGTAATTTATACACCCGGCTGTTGACGGAGTAATGTTAACATTCAGTTAAAAAGGTTAATACAAGGTTTATATGGTTGGGTCAAGTTTTGGCCCTGTTGGTTTAACCACAGATGAAGTAATGGCTGTTATTTTCTGTTTTGATGACATTCCTGTTACATGATCATTGCTGCATTTGTGAAAAAATATCTACCAATATTGGATGTCCATAATTATTATAATGGATAATTAAATATAACATAAATTAGAAGTGAGTTTATGCCTATTTTGAATTTTACTTGAATACAAATACAAATATTTTCCCTCCCTCAACAAATACAAATACCAGCTGCTCTGCACACCCCTACTACATACTGAGCAAAGGGTCGGAATACTTATGACCGTGTAATATTTAAATTTTTATTTTTTAATAAATTTGCAATACAATTTTACATTTCTGTTTTTCTGTCAAGTGGGGTGCTGTGTGCACATTAATGAAAAAAAATATTATTTTTAGCAAATGGCTGCAATGACACAAAGAGTGAAAAAAATCAAATGGGACTGAATACTTTCTGTACCCACCGTAGGTGAACAAAGCATTGAGCAATATAACATCCCCACACTCCCTCTCATATTATATTCAACTTTAAGCAGTTTAAACTTTGCTCATTTACCACTTACTGAACATAACAGAAGTTAGTTTACATTTCAGACTTCTAGGAATCTGTGTATAACTGTTTGAGCCCTAGTTTCTTGTTTGTAATGTTTTAGTGTTATTATCTTTACAAAGAAATTAAAAGCTACAGCTACTCTTGAAAATCAAAGCAGGGTCTCACCATTATGGCAGCTGTACATCCACACACGATGACCATCGTATCGACATCTGCATTTTGTGATGTTGTTTGTGTAGTCTGATTCTGGCACTTCATAATTCGGGTTAATTACAATCTGTTAAAGGACAGACAAGAATGAACTGAAACTGTGTAGCTGCAAAAAAAGACATTGCAGAAATTAAACTCAGTTAATTCATATAGGACTAATTTGCAACAGATGTAATCTCAAGGCACTTACAAAGTAATTTCAATACAATTATACAAACATTTCAATCAGTTACAGTTTTCTGTTTAACAAATCCCAGCAGCAATCCCTCATACTGAGCAAGCATGTAGCAACAGTGGAGAGGAAAAAACTCCCTTTTAACAGGAAGAAACCTCCTGCAGAACCAGAACCAGAACCTGGATCAGTACAAGCGGTCATCTGACACGACCGTCTGGGGGTCTGAGAAGACAGAGAAGAGACACAGAAAGAACAAAAGAACAGATGGAAGAGTACTTTCTATATTAAAGACAGTAAAAAGTTGACAAGAGGACATGGAGGATGTTCTTTCACTTGGAGCATCATCTGAATCGATGCTCGCAATCCAGCAGGGGGCGCTGTAGTTGAGCAGGATACCAGACCAGGTGGAGCTTCTATGGAGAGAAAAAGGCTGAGAGAAAACAAGGATAACAATCGAAAAAATATTATCTGCCTCATGGACTAAAACTGGAAGCTGATTCCACAGGAGAGGAGCCTGATAACTAAAAGATCTGCCTCCTATTCTACTTTTAGAAATCCTAGGAACTACCAATAGACCTGCATTCTGAGAACAAAGTGCTCTGTTAGGAACATATGGAACAATCAGATCTCTGATGTACGATGGAGCTGATTATTAAGGGCTTTATACGTAAGTAGGAGGATCTTAAACTCTATTCTGGATTTAACAGGGAGCCAATGGAGAGAAGTTAAAAACAGGAGAAATGTGATCTCTCTTTTTAATATTCATCACAACTCTTAAAGACTTTTAATTGAATTTTGTGGACTTCCTGATAATAAGGAATTACAGTAGTCCAGCCTTGAAATAATAAATGGATGGACTAGTTTCTCTTCATCACCCCTGGACAGGATGTTTCTAATTTTAGCAATATTCCATAGATGAAAGAAGAAAATCCTAGAAACCTGTTTAATATGAGGTTTAAATGTCATGTCTTGGTGTAAAATAACAGAGAGAAACACAATGGATAGAAAGAAGAAACAACAGAACAAATCACCTGAAAAATGTAATCTCCAGGTTTGACATCAGTGATGTCAACCCACTGACAGTCAATGTCGTGTCTGTAGGTATCCCAACAGCCAACAGTGATGCCTTGCTCTCCAAAGTTAGCACATTCATACTTCTTTTCGATCCCTACAAAGATATTAAAGTAAGACAACTTCACCATACAAGTCTTCTGGGCGTCATTCAGAAGTGATGACATTAGTGTGAGCTGATCACTTGAGAGCTACATAAGAAGCTGTGATTATTTGGGCCTTTGCTTTGTAGATAAATTAAAGACATCTGGATAATTCCCCCCTTAGGTGGAAAGCAGAAGCTTAGATTTGAATAAGTTGCAATTTCTGTGTTTTTGGTGCAATAAACAAACTTACTAAATGAATGCATTCTTTAAGTTTTGGGCAGACAAACTAAACACTTACACAAGATTGCTTTGCAGAGCAGCTATTTTAACTTTACACTCGGGATGTCTCGATCTGCATTTTAGGCCTCTGATCTCGATCTGATCTTTTAACCTTAAATCTGATCCGATTTTGAGTCCTAATCCAATATTTTGCGTTTAGTATTGAAATTTTTTAAAACTGAAATATATAATATATATATATATAATATATATAACTCACAGGGCTTAAAGTAAAAAAAAAAAATCCTGAGCCTGAATTTTTTTCCAAGGAGTGGGGGCTGCAGTGGATCCAATACATACACATTATAGGCAATTTGGCCAACACCTTTCTGGTAATGTACAAGATGACCTACAATTTAAATGTTATTTTCATCAATCATATTTCTATCACTTTTTCTAACTCTTTTAAATCTAAAATAAAAACATACTAATTTAGACTTGCTTATGAGTAACTGATCCTATTATTGCTTTCACTAAATTGCTAATGATTTGTTTTTTTCCTATTTTTAATTTTCATACTAATTATTTTTGATCAAATGCTAAATTGCATTGTTTTATTGTCTATGCTGTCATGTATTTTAATTTTGCTAGTTGATTATAAATGTTTAAGCCTTATCTAATGATTATTTTAATTTTCACATTTTTGTAATCATGTAAAGCATTTTGAATTGCCTTGTGTTAAAATTGTGCTATCCAAATAAAATTGCGTTGCCTTTTGTTCAAAACAAGGGCAAATTAAGTTATAGGAAATAGATTACATTCAGTCTCTACTCCTCTTTAACATATTTGCAGAGGCAGTAAACCAATAAAGTGCTCCAAGAAATCATCAACATTCAGAGAAAACATCCATCCTTTGAGCTTATCAGACAGACCTTTCTTGAACTCTGGTGCTATGCCATGTGTGTTCATAGAACTGGCATGATGATGAGAAACTGACTGTTTTGTTAAAACGTTTTTATCAGCAGCAACTTTTTTGCATAGATCTACGAGTGGCTGTATGATCGTAAATGAGAAATCGTGTTCCGTAATGAAAAAATATTTCCTCACCTAATTTTCGGCAGCCACAGCGTACGTAGTGGCTGTTGCTCCCGGCAAACGGCATATGTGTTGGAGCGCACGGACAGCAGCTTTATGCCAGACGTCTCCGTCGTGACGTCAAAGAGCTTTTTTTCCGCTAGTTGCATATACTAACTTCTTGGACACGGTACACAAAAACACTTGAGGCTCCCTTAGCTTCTAGCACCAGCTCCCAAACCCACTTGTTTTAAAGGCCATTGTCAACCACGAGTATATCTCCCCATGGCTTCATGAATTCAGCCTCCATTCTTCTGATTTCAGGAGAACCGGGGCTTGCCTCGGATGCTGCGTTCAAAATCACTCAGAGATCATTTTAATATTTATTTTTTCAAACACCGGAGATCTGGCACGGTGCCGGAGTACTTTAAGCCCTGAAATCAACTTTTTATAAGACTCCCTTCATTAATAACGTTATCATTATTGTTGTAAAGCCCATGAAATCAAAATCTAACAGAGAATTAAAGGTCAGTTTCAGCCAATATAGCCGATCTCCGATCAATGAAAAATAAGGAAATATTGGCCCGGTTCAATCTTAAGATTGTGACATCCCGTCTTTACACTTTCCTTTATACTGAGCTAAGACTGGAGGATGTTGGGGGAAAAAAACCATTTACAATATTACATCCTACATTCTCTTATTCCATACTATTGTGTGGATGATATCAGTTGCTGTTAATACATTTTTCCTCCCTTGCCTTCCAGTTTCCATACCACTGTCCATGAGCCTTCACCTTTAGGTCTCTATATAAGTATATGAGTATATAAGCAGCTAGAAGGGCAGAGGAACTTCATCCATCTAGTCAACTATATTACTGGATGGCAAAATGTATATGTCACGATAAATATTGCATCCACACAGGATCTCAAAACTTCCATTGTTTTTAAGTTAAACCACATTGTCTACTTTTGCCCAAAAGAGGGCGCTCCTAGTTTAGGAGAACGTTGTACCTTTAGCTCAGTTCTTAACCTTCTTGTATTGAATATATTGTTAAAGATTTTTATGTGAAATCCAGAGGCCTCTAGTTGAATCGGGCTGTTCTGTCAGAAGTTAAATGTGGGCAGGACCAACAATTTGACCCAGCCCACAACCTCCACTCAACTGTGCCTCCTAGTGGTAGAAGTGTCACAACACATCCTTAGCAAATCCTTCAGTTGTTACACTTATTTAAGCCAATGTCTAAACTAAAATGATGCCTATTTAATTAATTTAGATCTTTTAATATTACATCATCATTAAAAGCAACAACAGTGAAACTCTAACCTTCGTCACATTCTGAGTCCTCCAGGCAAAAACTGGCTTTGTGTCCTTCCGCCACCCTGGTTCCATTTAGGCTGAATAGGTCATAAGTGGTGAAGACCTCCATGCTGTGATAATGCCTATACACACACACACACACACACACACACACACTTAGACAGAAACCATCTAAATGTCCCTTGCTTCAAAATTGACCAGCACACTGCTAGAGTCTAAATTGCAATGCAGCCATTTTGTAGTTTGTTGTCTTTTACTTTTAATAGTTTGTATTTCATGAATATTTGCATTCTGACAGACCTGTGACAGTCATGCCACACCCACAAGTGCTTGGCAGCTTTAGGCTTGAAGTCGGACAGGCCGTTGTTGTGAATCTGGGAGGAGAAACGCAGCAGGCGGCGGTACGAGTTGGCCGGTGTCTGCTCAGAGTTGGATGCCAGGCAGTTCTCTTCATATGCACACTGCAGCATGAACATGGGCCGGTCCTCCATGTAGGTGGTCTGCTCCACCACCTGAGGGTTCAGCACCAGGTCAGGAGCAGCTAAAGGCGAAATAATGTGTGAAAAAAAACAGGGATGAAGAAAAGCAAACTAAGAAACACAGAGAAATGGCTGGATGCGAGGTAAACAAGGGGTTTCTGCTCCAAGTAACAAGAAGGGAATCAAGAGGTTCACATTTATAGAAATTTCTGATATTCTTTAATAGCAGAAATTGTTTAGTAACACATGTTTGATAAAAGCTTTTATAAGGGAGAAGGAAATACAGTAACTGGACTGAACTAATATAGCGTTTTCTAGTCATACTGATCACTCAAAGCGCTTTACATAGTAGCCAAATTCACCCATTCACACTCACATTCATACACCGATAGCCAACATGGCTCGGTAGGATGATGTAAAATTTGTGGGGTTAAGTGCCTTGCCCAGGGGCACATCGACATGTGACTGGAGGAAGCTGGAATCAAACCTACGACCTAGCCACAGTCGCCACAGACACAGTAAGCAAGCTGAATAAGAAATCCACAGTCAGTTTACAGCTCTATGCAAAAGTATTCATACCCCATTTTGTCATGGAACATCAGCATTTTGAGCTATGTCTGACACCACCAGTGCTCTGTGTGCTCATCTAACGACCTCCGAAAAAAAACAAAATTTCATTTTTGCTCTTTAATATTAATCTGTGCAGAGATACAAGACTTATGGTCCAAACATTTTTAAATGGCATCAATGGTTAATGGACTGAATTTATACAGCCCTTTTCTAGTCATACTGACCACTCAAAGCACTTTAGTGGTGCCACATTCACCCATTTCTACTCATAAACACACATATTCATACACCCATACAGAGTTCAACAGGCAGCTTGGGGTTATGTGCCTTGCCCATGGGTACATCAGCATGTGACAGGCGGAAGCTGGAATCACACCTACAACCCTCGGATTAAAAGCCAACTACTGTACCTAGCGAGCCAGAGTCGCCCCTACTGTCACGTTTTGTGAGGAGGAATCAGACGCAAAGACGAATTTTGACTGGATGTTTCCCATAGTTAATTGAAAAGTTCATTATGAGGACGAGAACATGAGAGGATTGGATAAACAAGGACGTGACAAAGACATGAGGACAGTGAGGACATTAAAACAGTAGGGAGCTAATTATGTAGACAGAGATTTAAACACAAGGAAACAGGGAGTGACCCAGACAGGGAGGAAGTGAGGGTAATCTTGTCTCTTGTAGGCCGGCGGAGCAGAGCATATAATCTTGGAGGCCAATGGAGTGAAGCCTTTAATCTTCGAGGCCGGCAGCAGATAACTTTGTGATGTGACAACCAGCATGCCAGAACCTTGTGGAAAGAATTCTGATGAGGTCGATGATTGTGACTGGAGAAACAGAATTTTATATTCTTCAGATGGATGTTGTCAGAGTGGAGTCTGGTAATGCAATTGCCGGCTGTGGAAAACCTTGTGTCATAGAGGTAGATGTTTGAGGTGCGGATGAATGGGGTGTCGGTGGATAGGACAGCTGTTAAGCCGGACCTTGTGTCATGGAGGCCAGCAACTATGAAGTTTGTGTCTTGGAGACCAACAGTGGTGAAACTTGTGTTGAGGCGGTGGTCGACTGTGTAGAACCTAATGTTGAGGTGGTGACCAACTAGGGAGAACCTTGTGTTGGGGGAGTGGTTTGCTGTGCAAAACCTTGTTTTGAGGCGATGTCTAGCGACAGAGATTAACCTTGTGGCTTGAAGGGGGACAGTGCGGAACCTTGTAACTTGGAAGGTGGTGGGACTGAGCAATGTTTTGTCCTAGGGGTTGGTGAAGCTGACCCTTGTGTTGACTTGGGGGTTTGTAAAGCTATGTGATCTTATAACAGCATTGTGTGGTAGCTTAACTGATCTTTAGCATCTCAGAATGTTCAGTAAACAGGTACAAACAACAAACATGGCTTTTTTTATAAACTGGGCTGGAAAGAGTTGCTTACTGGACTCAGCTATGTTGGTTTCGGCTCCGTCTAAAGCCTGGAGATTTAGCAACTGAAATAAGCTTTATTGACTCAGGTTTTTACAATAAATAAATAAATAAACCAAATGTCTGAGCCCTTAACATAGAGTTTCATTGTGGTATTTGGTGCTTTTCAAAGTCACGGTCAGAATACTGTTTGAGATGAAGCTCAGCACTGTTTCTCTCAGTCTGACTTGCTGCGACTCTGCATGGGAGAGGAGCAGAGCGGGGGAGAGGAGGTGGGATTGGGGGCGGTGCAGGAGGCGGGATTACAGAGAAAAGAGCCGTTTCACTTCGTGGTCCAACATTAACTACAGGACACAAGTTAAATGTTAGGACAAATTAATACAATATTCCCATTTTTTTTCAATATAACACAACGGTAACATTTTATCATATATATGTCAATCCCTGGAGTTGAAAGCTGTAAAATAGCATGATAGAGTCCCTTTAATGATACGGCTGTGTGGACCTTTACTGCTTTTACTAAATCTGTAACAACAGAATCAGACTGTATCGATGGCCTGGTATACTTTTTTTTTACAGAACATGTTTTTATATTTTTAACTATGTGGCTCCATTTAAAGTTATGCAGTCTAAGCAAAAACTTTAGCCATATCTGAATGATTTCACCCCACACTAAAGCCTATTTTTTACTTCTCCATCAGCAAGTTTGCCTCCAGATGCTGACGTCTTGACAAGAATGTTTTTGTTTATAGTTCTTTGCTTTTCTCTTAATGCTGCAAAGCAATTCCCCACCAGGACAGCAGGGGGCGCTAGCTTTTCATGCCGAGTCTGCCTACCATTGCAATGTCCTTTTTGGTTAATTTGATTTTTTTTTTTTCAGTTTATGAACGCATTCGGCATCAAGGAGCAATGACAGACAGAAAATACGTTTTGGTTAAGCTAGAAAGCTTTTTACTAGGGCTGGGTATCGATTCAAATTTCAAGAATCGATTCGATTCTGATTCTCAAGAGTTGGAATCGATTCGATTCAATCTGATCCAATTCAATATTGATATTAGTCAGTGCTATTAAAAACTTTTTTTTTTACTGTTATCTAAATTATATGCCAGAAATTCAATGACTTAACAGTGGGTGAGTAACAGTTCACCATGGAAAACTATATTAACCCCGTCAGACATAAAACTTAAAATGGCCGTCTGTACTGTTTCGATTCGATTTCTATAAGAATCGATTCAAAATGGATTTTTCGATTATTTCAGCACAGCTCTACTTTTCAATAGAAGTGCAGCTCATGGAATGTTCTGAAAACACATGGAAACAGACATAGCATTCTGTTTTATTGTTTCTCTACACTTCCTTGTTTTCACAAAAAAACAAGATTAGAAAAACGACATGCTTTCAATGTATAGCATGTAGTGCCCGCACAGGTGTGGTACTAAGGGAAAAAGGGAACCTAACTTATTTAGAAATGATTGGTCAGTCTAATTAATTTGTGTCAAGTTATTTCATTATATCGCTACTACAAACTGTACTTGGGAGAATTAGGCCTAACTCTATGTCAGTGTCCGTTCTCCACATATTAGGAGTCCCCCTTTGGACGTCAAAAAATAGTTTATTTCACTCCACAGCAACAATTAAAGCCAGCGACCAGTGTTGCCAGCTTAACAACTTTGTTGCCATTTCTAATGACTTTTAACCAACTTTTTTTCACAAAAAGCACAAAGCAGAAGATGGAGCTGATTTCAACCAGTCACAAATTAGTTTTAACTGAAAAGTAAAAAAGAAATCTTCTGGTATATAAGACTGATCTTTCCTTATTCCTATTCCTTATTTTTCAACATTTTCAAATTTTATAACCAGCACCCTTTACAATGATTTACACTTCTGAAAGAGAAAAACAAGGTCATGTTACCTTCTGTAGCTCAGGCAGATAAAGGTCTCAATCAGAATTCTTTAAATATCAGATGCTCTTCATATATATATATATATATATATATATACATGCCACATGCTTGCTCAGTATGAGGGATTGCTGAGGAATTGCGGAATAGCTGTGGTTGGAGTCTGCATGATCCGGGCACAACTTCACGTTGATGACTCAGCACAATCTGCTGCGATTCCTTAGACTGGGCGTACACTGTGCAATTTTGGACCGTTTTTGAGCCGATTTGTCACTCGTGCGACTTTTGTCTGGATTGTGCCGACTTTTGGCTTAATCGCGCGTGTTGCATCGTGTGGTGTACATTGGGTAACAACAGGCAGTTTACACCTCACGACCAGCTCCCGATGGGTCGCAAGAAAATCATACCTGTTTGAAATCCTTGTCGCCCCTCGTGAATGACTCGCACTGTGGAAGCAATGCTACGAGCTATTTCTCATACTGCACATGCATGTCACCATCGTTACCAGGGAAGTACTTCTGGTCTTTGACATTAACAAATGGTGTTTCCACACAAAAAACGGCACAGAATGCCAGGCCAGCGCGTTTGTCTTTTGAGCGCATCCTAGCAATTCTCAGGCGCGCATCTTCACTCCCGTGTTTTTCTTCTGCATCCGGGTCTGTCGTGTCGTGCAGTGAGAGCAGTCAGGTCCCATCCGAACAGCGGTTCGTACAGTGTGAGCACATGAGTCGTGAGCTGTGAACTTTTAACCCCTGCAATTCACTCGTACAGTGTGAGCCGGAGCTGAAGACCCGTGACTGAAAAATCGCAGTGTACGCCTGGCTTTACACAGAAAACTTTTATCTGATTGGAATGTTTGTGTAATTGCATTGAAATGACTTTTGTTGTAAAGTGCCTTGAGATGACATATGTTGTGAAGTGGCGCTATATAAATAAAAGTGAATTGAATTGATAAGCAACATTGCAATTTAATTTTCCTTTTAAATCATAAACCATGTGTTCTTTTTATAATCTTTATTTGAACACTCAATGAAACAAGTGCAACTCAAGTTAGAAAATGCAGACATTTTATACTGAAATTATCTGATTGTACGAAATCTCTTTGTTTTATTTCATGTACCATAGTGAGTATTTAGGGAGTCTGTTGTGCATTCACGGAGTGTTTCCCAGATGCACGAGGTGCCGAGGGTAAACCTTCTAAAATACTTATTTCTCTCGTGTTTCTGAACCAGAGCCTTTGCTAACAGAAAGCTGCCCCACTGATAAGGACCACGAGCTCTTTCTTTGTAAAAGAAAGCCGCACAGCGCCTTGTCTTTATGCTTAAGGAGAGTCTTACTTTCAGAGCAGGAGACTCCGGCAGCATAGCGTCCCCCTCCTCTGGGGCAGCTGAGGTGGGCTCCGTGGTGAAGACAGTGGGACAGAGACATCTCAGTTCCAGAGCAGCGAACGCCACTCATCACCACATTGTCAGCACTGACCTCACCTGGCCAATACCATGTCTCCTGTGGACACAAAAATGTTCATAACCACAATGATTTTCTTTCGTAGAAAAAATTGGTTTCAGAATAAAAGTGACCCAATAAACCTCCTCAAAAACAGCAGTGTAAAAGCTGTGGCATGCTTATACTTGCCAGTCATATCTACCTGCTTACAGTGTGATAGGACTGAAAATAACAGTAAATCTTTAAAACAGGAATTTCAGGGAGTTTTAGCACAGATGTTATTTGGCATTTTATAAGCCAAACCACTGAGCTACTTTTCATTTAGATACAGATTTTTGACCATACAGATTATCTTCAGATTAAAAAAAGTCCCGGTAGTAAATGTGCAGTCACTTAAAAGAGATAGTTAGAGCAGCAATCCCAGACCTCAGTGCCAAACCCAAGAACATTTTCATTCCAAGTGAATTCATGATCGAAAGTAACATGAGCAGATTCTTCATTCTCAGGATGTTTTCCTATTAGGTTAAATATATTTCTATATAAAAGGTTCCATAACTAAAAAAGTCATTTGAGTTGGTAATTTAGAACAAAGAATGTTATAGATTTTACATTGATGATTTAACAAAATAATTGCCTAAACTTTATGGGGTTTTTTTTTTTAAATGGCATTCCTTCTGGCACTCTTTGTATTTCTTACTTTTCCTAACACGTTATTATTTTCAATAGGGATATTTTCATAAAAACAAACAAATCATATGTGAGGTGCCTCAAGGCTCCAACCTGGGGCTCCTCCTATTTAATATCTACATGCCTCTGCTAGCCCAGATCATAACAACCAATAAGATTAGTTATCAGAACAATGCAGGTGATACTCAGCTTTACAATACAATGTCAACAGGTGAAAATGAACCCATTCAGAGTCTAAGTAAATGCATTTAACAAATCAATGGATGGATGTTCCATTACTTTCTCCAGCTGGATAACACAAAACTGATATAATTATCTTTGGACCAAAAGAGGAATGATCAAGAGTCAACACACATCTTTAATTAATCCAACTAGAAATTACTGATCAGGCCTAAAATCTAGGTGTAGAGATAGACTCAGACAGGAACCTCTAGGGCACAGATGTCAAACTCAAGGCCCGGGGGCCAAATCCGGCCCGCCATAGCCATTTATATGGCCCTCTAAACTCTAGAGGACCTCATAAATATAACATTTAAGATCTATTCATGTGCACCTAATTACAGGGCGTAAAGTAAAAAAAAAGGAGTGGGGGTGCAGTGGATCCAATACATACACATTATAGGCAATTTGGCCAACACCTTTCTGGTAATGTACAAGATGACCTACAATTTAAATGGGATTTTTAGAAAGTAAAAGTTATTAAGTCATAAGTGAAAACCATAGGTGAAAACATATGAAACTCAGTCAAGCAAATTAATCTGATTTGTTTGGCAACCATTTAATTTAGTAAAGGGCAATTTATACAAAAACAGAAACTTTTTCTATCATATTTCTATCACTTTTTCTAACTCTTAAATCTAAAATAAAAACATACTAATTTAGACTTGCTTATGAGTAACTGATCCTATTATTGCTTTCACTCAATTGCTAATGATTTGTTTTTTGCCTATTTTTAATTTTCATACTAATTATTTTTGATCAAATGCTAAATTGCACTGTTTTATTGTCTATGCTGTCATGTATTTTAATTTTGCTAGTTGATTATAAATGTTTAAGCCTTATTTTAATGATTATTTTAATTTTCAAATTTTTGTAATCATGTAAAGCATTTTGAATTGCCTTGTGTTAAAATTGTGCTATCCAAATAAAATTGCGTTGCCTTTTGTTCAAAACAAGGGCAAATTAAGTTATAGGAAATAGATTACATTCAGTCTCTACTCCTCTTTAACATATTTGCAGAGGCAGTAAACCAATAAAGTGCTCCAAGAAATCATCAACATTCAGAGAAAACATCCATCCTTTGAGCTTATCAGACAGACCTTTCTTGAACTCTGGTGCTATGCCATGTGTGTTCATAGAACTGGCATGATGATGAGAAACTGACTGTTTTGTTAAAACGTTTTTATCAGCAGCAACTTTTTTGCATAGATCTACGAGTGGCTGTATGATCGTAAATGAGAAATCGTGTTCCGTAATGAAAAAATATTTCCTCACCTAATTTTCGGCAGCCACAGGGTACGTAGTGGCTGTTGCTCCCGGCAAACTGCATATGTGTTGGAGCGCACGGACAGCAGCTTTATGCCAGACGTCTCCGTCGTGACGTCAAAGAGCTTTTTTTCCGCTAGTTGCATACAGTGGCGGCTCCAGACAATTTTGATTGAGGGGGCAATGGGGGGGTCTTGGTCAATTCAAACAGGGTCTGTGATTGATCATCCTCTTACATGATATTGCACCTTTCCTCACTGACAAAATAACCATTTAAATTACTGATGCATAATAACTGGCTTAGTTATCAGCAATATTAATAATGGTTCATATACAGTTATTAATAGTGACGAGCTCCCCCTGGTCAGCAGGGACAAATAACTAACAAATGTCAGTCTAAATTGACTTTTAAGGTCAATCTGGAAAGATATAACTACATATTAAAGAAAGATGTTTCAAGTTTACGCACTGGCTTCAGAATATCACAATAAAAAACACAATCATGACAGATCAACTCTTCAGAATAAAAGTTTTTTACAGGCTACCAAACTGATTTACAGGTGAAACTCGAAAATTTGAATATTGTGCAAAATTTCCTTTGTTTCATCAATTCAACTTAAAAGGTGAATCTAAAGGATGATAAAGAATCATCACATGCAAAGCAAGATATTTCAAGCCTTTATTTGTTTTAATTATGATTATGTCTTACAGCTTATGAAAACCTGAAATTCAAAATCTCAGAAAATTCGAATATTGTGAAAAGGTTCAATATTTTAGGTTTAAAGTGTCATGCTCATGCTCTAATCAGCAAATACCAGTAAACACGATAAGGCTGAGACAGGACATAATGTATAAGAGGCCCAAACCAACTACATACTGAGTACATATGCTTGATTACTGTTCAAGGTTCCAAAATTTCTCTATTTAAAGTCCTTATTTTATTGATTTCATGTAATATTCTAATTTTACTAGATTTTGAATTTGGGATTTCCATACTCTGTAAGGCATTATAATGAAAATTAAAACCAATCCTGGTTATCTTGCTATAACTCAATTTGCTTCTAATGAGTCTATATCATATATTAGTTAATCTTTTACATTGATTTAGTGAAATCATTAACTTTTGCACAATATTCAAATTTTTCAAGTTTCACCCGTGCATTAATCTAACAAAATGCAGACAAAAACGTATTTTGGGGTGCGACTGAGAATAATAACTCTTTCCTGATACCTGCCTGGTTTCTATCAGTAACTGATCTCTTTCTCACCTGAAGACCCTGCATAAATTCTCCCAGCAGCTGGCCTCATGTCTTCTCTCCGAATCTGATCTTTTTATTAACAAGGGCAATAACGATTTCTCTCAAACATGTGGACAGCAATAATGAGCACAAAATCTACAAAGAAATTAAAGGGGACTGGGTTTACTCCAAGCATTAACTAACTAGCTATGTAAAATTACTAACACTAGTATTGTTAACTAGCTTAAAACGATACAGTTGCATTATTAACTTGCCATCATTTAGCTAAGATTACCTGCATCCATCAGCAAAACTCAAACTGTAGCTTGTTTGGAAAAATCTCTGCAGGGTTTGTAGCATTTTGTTGCCTCTGGCTAGTTTGCTTAACAAGCTGCTTTGCTGCACCTGTCTGTGATCGATGCTTGCTTAGCATATGTGCATTTAAGGTGCGTTTAAAGACGGCTTGTAAAAATATGTCACCACACATTAAACGGCAGTAAATACGTATGGGGGACAGATGCCATACGTATCCCACGGCCGTTACGCCCATGGATGGGGGGTCAAATGGGGGGTGAAGGCTTTTTTTGGGAGGGTTTTGAGACCCCCCAAGACCCTCCCTGGCGCTGCCACAGGTTGCATATACTAACTTCTTGGACACAGCTCACAAAAACACTTGAGGCTCCCTTAACTTCTAGCACCAGCTCCCAAACCAACTTGTTTTAAAGGCCATTGTCAACCACGACTATATCTCCCCATGGCTTCATGAATTTAGCCTCCATTCTTCTGATTTCAGGAGAACAACCGGGGCTTGCCTCGGATGCTGCGTTCAAAACCACTCGGAGATCATTTTAATATTTATTTTTTCAAACACCGGAGATTTATTATTGTGAACAAAAACAAACAAAATAACGAAAACTACAAGTAAAAACTTGTTTGTTAACTGAAATAAAAATAAAGACGAGAGTTTTCAACAAAACCAAAAAGAACTGACACTATAATGACTGCTCACAAAAATAACTAAAACAAAGTGAATTTATTGAGAAAATGTGCTTACTTTTCGTTTCATGAAATGTCTCACAAAGTCTTGATGAATTGATCTGAATCTGATCTGCTCTTCTCTGTCTTCTCAGACCCCCAGACGGTCTCGGCAGATGACCGCTTGTACTGAGCCAGGTTCTGGTTCTGCTGGAGGTTTCTTCCTTTTAAAGGGGAGTTTTTCCTCTCCACTGTTACTACATGCTTGCTCAGTATGAGGGATTGCTGAGGAATAGCTGTGGTTGGTGTCTCCATGATCAGGGTACAACCTCACATCAATGACTCATCGCAATCTGCTGGGATTCCTTACATAGAAAACTTTTATCTGATTGGAATGTTTGTATAATTGTATGGAAATGACTTTTGTTGTAAAGTGCCATGAGATGATATATGTTGTGAATTGGCGCTATATAAATAAAAGCGATTTGAATTCATAAGCAACATTGCAATTTAATTGTCCTTTTAAATCATAAACCATGTGTTCTTTTTAAAATCTTTATTTGAACACTTGATGAAACAAGTGCAACTCAAGTTAGAAAATGTAGAAGTTGTATAATGAACTCAAAACTCCATGTTGTGCAGTTTAATTTAATTTGGCTAATAAGAATAGTCTTCCTTTGGACTATAATTTCAAAGATTCAATTCAATTCAATTCAGTTTATTTATATAGCGCCATTTCACAACAGATGTCATCTCAAGGCACTTTACAAAAAGAGTTATTACAATACAATGTTTAGTGTAGAAATTACAGAACCACAGAAGATTGCGTCGTGGAATTCTCAGCAATCCCTCATACTGAGCAAGCATGCAGCGACAGTGGGAAGGAAAAACTCCCTTTTAACAGGAAGAAACCTCCGGCAGAACCAGGCTCAGCACAAGCGGTTATCTGCCGCGACCGTCTGTAGCTTGGAGATTCACAGCTAAGGATTAAAGAGATTTAAAAAAAGAGTACAGGTGAGGTAATTTTCAAGTTGATATTTATATTTTTATGAATCACAGGTATTTACTTAAAGAGCAACTGATCCCCTTCTAAAGTCTTACCCAACCTACATTTATGGTTTGAAAAATGTGACAAAAAGAGGCATAGCCTGCTGTATAGAGCATGAGGTTTGTATGTCGGTTGGAGATAGATCATGCTGTGATCAGATCTAGCCAGTGGAGGGAGAGGTTAGTATATAACAGATCTAGAGTTTGATCTCCATGTGTCGGACAGTTCACACACTGCACAAAGTCAGTCAGGCAGGAGGACAGAGAGACGTGATTAAAATCCCCTTGCTCGGTCTGTATCCTAGCAACGACGTCATGGGTGACATCACACACAGCTGCAGGAACTGCTCTCGGAGGAACATAAACGGTTCTAACAGCCACATATGGGATCTCCCGTGGCATGTAGTACTGATGGAAACCAACTGACAGCAGTTCAATGTCGGGACAAAATACTTTCAGTTTAACCGTCACGTTCCGTGGGTTAACCCATCTCTGATTGTAAAGTAAAATTACTCAGCAACTCCCGCTCTACTGTGGATCTCTATCTGCTCGCACAGCTGTGAAGCCGGTTATGTCCACGCATGAGTCCGATGTGTTGTCATTCAGCCAGGACTCCGTTAGACAGATCAGACTGCACTCTCTATAAAGCTGTTGGTTCCAGCTTGGTTTCCCATGATGACAGAGGGTAGGGCAGGCTTATATTTCCACCTCTTAATGCTGATCTTCACCTTTACCATGGGGCCAGCTCTGCATCCACAAAATGTCCTCCTTAATTCTGTTGGAATGGGATGTTTCAGTCCATGTTTTGTCCTCGATAGTTCCAACAGTTCTTCCTCTGTGTAAACGACTTTATCAGACGCTGTACACATTTTATTGAAAAAAGGCTAAAAGTATTTTATTTCCAACAAAAATAGTAAAGTAAGATTATTTAACAAGTTTGTCAGCTACAAAAAAACGTTTTAAAAAGTAATTCAACTATAAAAACATTACTAAAATTTAGGAGCAACTCTGACTTGCTGCCAATTGTCTGCTGCATAGCAACCAGACTTAGATAAAGCAGATAATAAGATTCATGTGGGTTAAGTTGAGATTTTTCTCTCTCAACCCAAGTAATTCAAGGCAAACGTACCTGGAAGGCACTGCTGGCAAAGCCCAGGCCCAGCTGTCTGCAGACCACCATGGCCTCCATGGTCCCCCAGCCCTCACTGCACACTGTCCCCCACACCAAAGAGGCGTTCCTCTCCACCAACACCTCTACACGACCTTCGAAGGGGTTACGGCCACCTCGCAGACGCAGCTGTGGGTGAAGCATTAGGAAAGAAAACCCAGCTTAGCATAGCCTGTTGTTCCTTAAAGCAGAAGTGATGATAAAGTAGTTTTGCATATAAATACTACACATTAACCTGTTCACTCACTCTTATGTCTATTTTCAATTGCTCTTGATGACGACACATCTATTTATACAACATTAAAAAGTAATAAAGACTTCAAAAATCCCCAAATCCCAGTCAGAGAAGCCATCAGTGAAGCTTTTTGTCATAAAGACAAACAAAGTTCTCCAGCTTCCTGGTCCAGAACACATCTTATGCTGAAAGGTTCAGCGGGCAGAAAGCCACCAACATCAACAGTTGAACACAAACTAATACATCTCTAGTTGGATCTCATTTCCTTGTCCAAGGTTCAACCTAGTCCTGAAACAGAAGTGAGACTGACCCTCTGCTCGAAGCCCATAGCTGGGACGTTACATCTGACGGCTGCATCTTCTTCATGGCTGCAGCCTAGAGCCTCTTTGTTGAAAGGACACTCAGTTATGGACTTCTCAAACCCTAAGCACTTCACTTCGTTCATATGCACGGGCCCCATCCCTGAAAAACATACACGCATTTAGAGATTATCCATTTTTAAACATTAGTAGTTTGTATTTTGACTTTGAAAACTTAATCAATACATGTTTAACAAAAAGTTACCAGTGGATTTAAAAAAATCAACATAATTTTTTCCCAAAGTACAACTATATTTATTATATACGCAATATAAAGTCCACTGCTTGCTAACTCAAGCTTGATGTCACAGGTTTTCCTTTAAGCCAAGCTGTTTTTGCCTATAAGTGTTGCTTACCCAATCCAATATAAGATCAATATTTTTATTCAATCAATAATTCATCATTTTTTCATCAATTGCATCTAAAATTACTAGAAAGAATGCAATCCAGCATTTTTTCTGCAATGGAAACCATGATGAAAATCCCCCCTGATAGCAACCATCTTCAGTTCTTAGTGACATCATTGCCATGTTAATCATCCATCTGAAGTGTTCTACAGTGTTTCAACAGGACAACAATGATGGCTTCTATAGGATCTTCCAGCCTAAACCCAAAACTTGGAGGACTCATTGGAATTCTGGTCCTGTTACTGGCAGAACGCGAAGTAGCCTTATAGTGTCACTGAGCCATCACCATGCTTCACTGTAGCCATTATGCTCTTATCATACTTTGTTCTTCCTCCTCAAGACATATGCTACTGGGCCAAAAAGGTTTTATTAACTCAAAAACCTATTTTCACTCATTTAGCTGTAAGCAAACTGGAGCCAACTTTTTGCCAGCAGTAGTGTAAATCTGGGAGTTTAGGCATGGAACTCTTCAGTGACTACGTTTACATGCAGCCAATATTCAGGCTATGGTGGAGTTAAGGTCAATAGTCAGGCTTCTGAAACATTTAGAATAACCCGTTTATATGCGTGAGCAGAAAGAAGTAGAGAGAGAGAGAGTTCCTCCTGTAGACAAGAGATTTGTATTATGGACGGCTTATACTAGAAGTTCCTCTACACAAAAAGACCAAGATTCCTTGCGAAGAGAACATGCGCAGAACACAAATCAATGTTCCTTTTGTGGGGATATGCCGACACGCATTTACATGACCAGATTTTCACGTTAGAAAAGGGGTACCCCATGGGAAATATTTGGGCTTTTAAAAACCAGAATATGCGCATATTCAGGTTTTTGCTGGTGTTTACATGGCCGTGCGTGACCGGGTTATTGCTAATATCCCGGTTTTGAATGGGTTATTGGCTGCATGTAAACACAGCCAATATTTAATATGGACCTTACTTTAGAAACTGATAGCTCAGCGGCTTCTGTAACTAAGTCTAACTGCAGGGCTTCTGGAACGAGTGGGTCATTTTTGACAGTCTACATCCCCCAGGAACCTGATGGCAGCTGTTGATAGCGCCCTCTTTCTGCTGTTCCTTTCCCTTGCTAGCTCTATGAACAGTCAAGGTCTCTGCGCTCCTCTCATATTTGTTCCTTGCAGCAATTTATCTCCAGATGTTTGAGGTGCTCCTAGTCAAGCACACCTGAGTGCAACTAATGAAGCCCCTTAATTGGTTGGATCAGGTGGTATTAAAACCACCTAGTTAGGAATTATTATAAAGAATCATATTCATGGAGTTGAATCTTTTTGAGACTGACAGGTCTCAAAAGTTATCAGGAAGTCTTGTATTTAGATACAATCTTTCTGCTATTAGTTTTATTTAACTGTTAAACTGTTCTTGTTTAACCTTTTTTCATTCACCTGAGCACACGAACATAACTGATAAATCTCATTTGCAGTTGGGTTAGATAACTCCACGTGCATTTGTACATGATGGCTGTCAGTAGACATTGGTATTTTAGGTCCAATCATTTAATGTACTTGACAAAACAACATGAGAAGACCAATTGAATTCATGAATATTTTGAGTTGTTAAACTGAACCAAACGCTTTTAAATCTGTAATCCAGCTCAAACCACTCCGACACACAACCTATAAAGAATTAATGTTATTTTGCCACTGAGATACAAGCTTTACCACCTGCTCTGTCTGTTATTAAATGTTAATCCATCTATCCATCCATCAATCCATCCATTCATCCATCTATACATCTTCTTTCACTTATTCGGGGACTGGTCGCAGGGACAGCAGTTTAAGCAAAGCGACCCAGACTTCCCTCTCCCCAGCCACTTGGGCCAGCTCCTTGTGAGGAATACCGAGTCGTTCCCCGGACAACTGAGAGAGATAGTCCCTCCAGCGAGTCCTGGGTCTTCCTCTGGGCCTCCTCTCGGTGGGACGTACCCGGAAAGCCTCACCAGGGAGGCGTCCAGGAGGCATCCTGACCAGATGTTCAAGCCATCTCAACTGGCTCCTCTCAATGTGGAGGAGCAGCGGCTCTACTCTGAGCCCCTTCCAGATGACCGAGCTTCTCACCCTATCTCTAAGGGAGAGCCCAGCCACCCTACGGAGGAAACTAATTTCAGCCGCCTGTATCTGTAATCTTGTTCTTTCGGTCACCACCAGGAGTTTGTGACCATAGATGACGGTAGGAACGTAGATCGACCGGTAAATCAAGAGCTTTGTCTTTCGCTCAGCTCTCTATTCGCCACAAAAGATCAGTACAGCGCCCCCATAACTGCAGACACCTTACCAATCTGTCTTTTGATCTCCCACTCCATTTTTCCCTCATTCGTGAACAAGACCTTAACACAATGCTAATTTGATTCTTAATATTTCAGGAAGGTAAAGGAAGCCACAATTGAAAAATCTGAAATTGAAATGACTTATGTAAGCCAGCAGCAATCAGCCTACACTAAAAAAAAAAAACACTATTTCCAACTAAATGAATCGGTTGGTTTAGCAATACTAAAGGTTTGTTGACTGAACTAAATATGAACATGTTGGGTCAACCTCATACATTCAGGTTGCTGTAAGGCATACCTTCATTTCCAGTGTTAACTAAACATGATTATAATGGTTTCAGTAATATAATTCCTTCACTTTTTTCATGAAAACAGGAAAGTGGTAGGTATTTATAATATTATAATAATTTTTCGTTAACAATGTAAATGAAATAATATATGTATATTATTATATACATTTTTGAGTTATTGTGTAGCAAAGTTGTTAGTGCAGCTGCTCAGAAAACAGAGGCCCTTTTCTGAGTTTGAGTCTATCCCCTGCTGTTTATTTGTTTAGCCTTATAGCAACATAAATGTATTAGGTTGACCCAACATGTTCACATTAATTAACTCAACCAAATTCATTATTGCTAAATCAACCCAAATCAGTTGGGTGGAAATTTTGTTTTTTTAGTGTAGCCCTAAACTTAAAGCAAGATAAACTTTCTTCTATCTGTCCTTGTTAAGAGACACATTTGTGTCTTTCTACTCATCTACTAGATACATACAGTCAATAGGTGAAACCAAGAGAGTGTTATCCTTAACAGTTAACACCGTTTTAGGCTGCATTCACACCTGATAGTCCGGTAGACTCGGTTCGATTGGGGACCAAAATTGCAACATTGTTGCTGTTTTTCGCTGGTGCGGTTCACATTCATACTGGCTTTTTATTATCAGTAAGCCCAGTACTCTGTGCAGCAATTTCAATGGCTCTATATAAGCATTTTGCTATGAGGAGGACCGCCTGAAAACAACTTCCAGCAGAGATGGCCTCCCTTTACAGAAGTTGAGTAAGTTATGTACAAGATCAAGCTTTTATCTCTGCAGTATTAGTGGTTGTTTAGATTTTATTTACCCAGGATGCCCTGTACTATAGTTCGTTTCCTGCTTTTATTGCAGTCTGGTCCGTTTACCATTCATACGTGCAATCAAACCGAAGCAGAGTTCGTTTTAATCAAACCGAGAGCATCGTTTTTAGGCGAACTAGAGTTTGTTTGTTTGGTCTGAATCAGAGTTTGATTGTTCATTCCCACCGGACCAAACCGGACTTTCTGGGAAAACACACTAGATTTTGTTTCAATTGGACTAAAGGGCTTATGGGACTGCACCCTTAAAATGCTCAAGACACCTTTTTTCCATGTATTTTTCATTAAAATACTCATATATGACATAACCAAAATAAAATAAACTTCATGCAGAAGTGTGTATGTGTATGGGGAGCAGCTTACAATTTACTGTGCATCATTGAAAAATGGGTCATTTCTGACCCTGGGAAAGGAGGTGGAAGAAATGTGATTAGCTAGCTGTCAGAGAGAAAACTAACTTTACAGATTGTTTGTTGGTCAAGTTTTTTCAAAATTCTATCTTTAAATTTAAAGCAATGCCACATTGATACTTTGGAGGACATTGTTCCAATAACTAGAGAAGCAGATTTAAACCTGTTAGGTGTGACGAGAAAAACAAGACGGCCCAGGCTCAGCACACTTTGAGGTGAGCTAAAGTAAAGAAATTCACCATCAATATATGTCATATGCACATTATCTAATTAATAATAAATGCAAAGAATATTAAAAATATAGATCCACAGTATACAGTAGTATACAGACATCTAGATCTACAGTTGAGCAACATGGTGTGAATCACTCAGTCCTAATCAAGAATAATGACATGTTAGATGTCAACAGAATCTAACAATAATTGATCAGTTGTGATTTTTCTACATATCTTTCACTTTAGTGTTCCTATGCCCCAAACATTGCCTATAATAATATATAGTAGGTAATATAATGTGTGACTCACCATTCATAACCTCATAAAGGTGATAAAACCAAGGCAAGTCTTTTTATATCCACAAGGGTCTGGTTAATATCCTCAAATAAAATTGTTGACCCACAACAAATCTGAGGTCCAGAAACAGGCAAGAACCAGGATCAAAATCTTCTCTGACTGTCCCCCAGTCCAGGGCCAGCGGACTCCAGTTGAAGGACTGGCTACTGGCTGCAAGCGCTCTGGAATGGGAGAAGAGCCCACAGCAGCACCATTGCTTGGTGAGAAGAGTAACACCTCATTCACACTGACTGCGGTGCAGAACATCTCTAGAAATTTGCTCCTGCCACAACACTAAATCTTGGTGGTTTACGCAATAACAAGTACATATACAATCAGTGGCCACCTTATTATATACACATTACTAGTACCAGTTTAGATCCACTTTTGTCTTCAGAACTGCCTTAATCCTTTGTGGCGTAGCTTAAACAAGGCACTGGAAACATTCCTCAGAAATGTTGGTCCATTTTTACATGATAATGGATGGATACCTAAACCCAGTATTAAATTAGCCCCAGGGACGATTCTGACGGTCCACCCGGACCAATAAGCTTCAGCCTTATCTGTGCTCTTAATGGTAAAATGAAGGTCGTCCTTTGCGGGAGATATAAACACAAGCCAAACACTGTTTTGGCCGCCCGCTCCTCCTTAACAAACAGGTTGGCAAAAGGGCCTTTCTGTGTTGAGTTTGCATGTTCTCCCCGTGTTCCCTTGAGTAGTTAATGTGAGCTACTCCCACAAAAACATGCACCAGTTCTGGGCTATATACTGCCTCCATTGGCTGACTGAGGCGTCTGAGGGGTTGAAGAGGATCTGGCTGGAATACTGTGATCCTTCCTTTCACACAGTTGCTGCAGATTTGTCAGCTGCACATCCATGATTCTCTAGAATCTCCCGTTCCACCACATTTCAAAGCTGCTCTATTGGACTGAGATCTGGTGACTGTGGAGGCCATCTGAGTACAGTGAACTCATTGTCATGTCAAGAAAATAACGTGAGACGATTGGCGCTTTATGACATTTGAGGAATACCATATCTTTGTGAACACGTTTATATGCATTTTTGTATAACCTGCTTTACATATATTTGGGTAAACATTTTTATATGTAGGTTCATATAACCTGCCTTATTATTTCAAAAAGGATCAAGCTGGTGAAGTAAAAACAATCTTACATTTGTACCAGGTTTTCACAACGGTTATAAATACCAGGTTTTGTTTAGACCAGGAACTGATAAATTGCAGCAGACTGTGCTCAAACAGGAAGAAAAGATAGTTTAGGTTATGACCCCCATAAAAGCGGGTGTTTGTAAATCATTTTGGAGCAAAACCAGACTCAGGGAGTGTACGATATTTTGGGACACAAGAAAGGTCTATGTACTGGGAGTGACCATGTCATGTGATTTTTTCTTTGTGTTCAATAAAAAGAGTGCTCCACTGTCGAGAAGGTAGCCAGAACAGTCCTCTGTTCTGTTGTGTGGTTGTGTTGTTTCTCTCTGTCCCTGAGTCTTATTCTGAAAAGGTTCCGCTGAGGAGCGTTGGGTCCTCTAAAACATAGAGATAGCAGTTCCTGATTGAAGAAGGAGTTTATCCTGCAAAAGTAATAAAGAATAAAAGTTTTTAACCCCGACACATGTCGCATTATACTCCTGGAAGTAGCCATCAGAAGATGGGTACACTGTGGTGATAAAGGGATGGACATGGTCAGCAATAATACTCAGGTAGGCTGTGGCGTTGCAACGATAATCAATTCTCATTGGCTCTCGGCGAGGACGCACGCTTTTTCTCTCCCTCCTCCTCCTGTGTCTTATCCCACTGCTCTATGCCCTGTGCCTCTATATGGAGTGTCTTTTTTTAAGGGAAAGATGGAAAAGGTCAGCTGGTGTCTGAATGCTATTGATAAAATCTACTCAACTCTATGAAGCACCGGAAAAGGGCATCCTGGTTATGGATATCTGGCTATTTGGATTTATGTGGATCGGGTTCCTGCTGACTGGAATGGGCATGTACCGGATCTGCCACAAAATGGAGCAACAAATACCGAAATTGGAGACAGTTCTGGAAGCAACTGGAAGGCTGATGGAGCAGTCTGAAGCACGGATTCGTTCTGATGGAACTCAGAACCTCACGCTTGGTGAGCTCGAGCACAGGCTAGACGCTGCAAGAGTTCAATCTAGCTGGCGCTTGGGACTCACTCGCGAATTGTCATCGGACTTGGAGAAACTGTCAGTGTGGATTGGTGCAATTGGAAATTAATAGAGTAATCTGGAATTTTATTTGGTTGAATTAGACTATAAAAGAAACCACTGACAGACTGAAGGGGTAGAGAGGAAATTTGCTCTCCCTGTTATCCAAATAATTATTGTTTTGGCTCCCATGAAGACCTTCAACTTGGTCCACAATCAAATGCCCATGAAAGAAATGTAAACAAAGGATCCTCCCCCCTGTACACCGACATCTACTGACGCACACACTGACATGGATTCAGACACACACACTAACACACACACACCGTCTCGCTATATCCTAAGGCTCTCTCCTGCACCAGGAAGCTGGATAATAACGCGCCTCGATGGCAGCGCGTTAACCTGTGGACTGGAGCTCATACCCGCCCATTCCCTCCTTATGTCTCAATTTTAATGTCTGAATATGTGCTTAAATGTTTAGGTGTGGTTTTTTTCTATTACCTGTTTTTTCACTCTTGACTAAGGATCAAAACACATGTGAACGCTTTTTTCCCCCACCTTTTTTCCCCCACCTTTCTTCACCATACTGATGCTCGGTTTGAACTGCAGCAGATCGTCTTGACGATGTCTACATACCTAAATGCACAGAGTTGCCACCATGTGATTAGTTTATTAGAAATTTGCATTTATGAACAGTTGTGCAGGTGTGCTTGATAAATTGGCCAGAGAGTGGAGGATTGTAAACAAAAGCCACACAACATTCTCCTGCTTTTTTTGAAGAGTATTTATTCACTTGGCTTGTTCTACGGGGTTAAGTATACTGTTTTTATTTAGTTTAATGTTATCAAGTTAAATTAAGTCTCATGTTGTTGTTTTTTGTCTTTTAAATATCTAAATAATGTTAACTTAGCTCCGTTGCTAAAGTTATGTACTTCGATCATTTTGTATAAGTATTATTATGGAAATACGTTTATTATTTCTTTAACTTAATAAAAAAAATAAAAAAAATCTGGCATCCGGAAATAATAGACTTGACACAGAAGCACTGAGCTCCGCATTCACACCATGAACACACCAAAGTAGGAGCAGCCGTACGGACACCAGACTGCACACATACCACACCCAGTATGAATGAGGCGTAAGGATAAGTGCTTCACAACAGAGTCTCCGAAACTCTCCAATAACACCCAAAAAGTAGCTAGATTCATGACAAAACTGATTGACGGGTGGGTTATTAAAAATTTAAAGGGGATAATTAGAAAAATTATACAATTATTGAAAAGTTTGTCCAGTGTTGGGCTAGTTACTTAAAAACAGTAATCCACTACATATTACTCATTACTTATCAATACAGTAATGCCTTACATTACATAGTTACTTTTTTGGAGAGTAACTTAGTTACATTACTAGTTACACTACTTTTACATCGTTCTAAAACATCATACCTGACATGCAGGGTAAATTCTACGTTTGAAGTCAAAACTCAAGTTACCGTATGCTATGTATCACTATATTCTGCCGGAGGTTTCTTCCTGTTAAAATTGAGTTTTTCCTTCCCACTGTCGCTGCATGCTTGCTCAGTATGAGGGATTGCTGAGAATTCCACGACGCAATCTTCTGTGGTTCTGTAATTTCTACACTAAACATTGTATTGTAATAACTCTTTTTGTAAAGTGCCTTGAGATGACATCTGTTGTGAAATGGCGCCATATAAATAAACTGAATTGAATTGAATTATATATCCTCCACAGTGAAAGATGCCACAAGTCTATTTAATTCTGTTTTTGTTGTCGGTGTTACCATGGGTTCCTGGAAAATTGGGCTGCCGTTGCTTGGGTGTCGGTGCAATGCCATCTTCACTTTTGCTGTGGGGTGGGGGGTTTGCAACTATATATATACATACATATCAAAGCATCTGGAAAGCATCGTAGTACCAAAAAGAAGTCGTTGACCTATTTTTGATTCAAACGGCACATTTCACCAAAAGGTGAGGGTTTGTCATCTGTGTCATGAGATGCGCAGAAGTAATGGCAGTTTAATTACTTTTTTTGGCCACTGTAATCATTTACTTTACCCGTTACTCGAAAAAAGTAATTGGATTACAGTAACCCATTACTTTTAATGCGTTACTCCCCATCACTGCTGCTTAGTGACCATTTATTTGTAATTATATGTAAGCTATAAAAAAGATTTCATTCTTCAGTCATATTTACATAAAATGTGGCTCATTTAATATCAAATAAATAATAAATTCATCACATTAAAATGAGTATCAGTATAATTGATCCAAGTCACATTGTATGTATCACAGAAGAATTATTGGCTGCAATTAGGTGTAACATTGGTGTGCCCCACTTTCAACTTATCATGCCAGAAATCTGCATCCAGTGTTCCAATGAAAGGACGGAATCAAATTATGAATTTTTACTGAGATGTGGTTTTACTCTGCAGGGAAAGTGATGGCATGTCGGAAATTATAGGCAAACCTGTTCCAGCAGTAAAGACTGTTATTCTGAGTTAACTATAATGGGATAGTTCCAGGTCTACTTTCTAATTAACATGGATGCTTTCCTCCTCTGTACATGTTGACCACATGTTTCTTTAGGCCATAATCACTAGTAAATCTGAATGCGCATCAAGCAACAGAGGACGTAAGAATGTCATTGGACACAACATTATGAAACAAATAAATGAAAGTAAAATGATACGCTGCAGAATGTTTGTAAAATGTATACCTTGTCCAAGTTGTCCTCCAGACAGTATTTCTTTGGCTGAACCGTAGCCCAGCTCCCGACACACCACAGTAGCAGACAGCAGGTTCCATTTGTCATCACATATGGTGCCCCACTCGCCATTCTTCAGTACCTCCACCCGGCCCTCACCCACAATGGCTCCACCACGGAGGCGAACCAATGGTTGCTGAAAGTGACAAATGCACAGTGTGGAGAAGCCACTGTTGAAGCAGAATGACCAAACCCTTAAAGGAGAAAACCTCACATTGCTGCTATTCTGATGATCTTTCAATAACTAAGTTTGGAACATTATATTTTCCAAGCAGATTTCCCATCAGTGGTTAACATGAATTGCATACATTTCCTTTAGCAGAGTTGAGTCTTAGGCCACGTCCACACTAAGCCGGATAATGCCTTAAACGTATAATTATTTAGTCTACACCCCCCTATCGTCCACACTAACCCTGCGTCGTTTAAGTTCTGTGGCCGGATAACTATTAGCCGGGTAAGAGAGCCGTGTAAATCTGAATTCAACGGCTAAACGAGCAAGTGTGGACAGCTTCCCCGGATAATGAAAGGAAGTGGCGTCAATGAATGCTGCGTCAATAACAATACGACACTACAGACAAAGACAACAGCAAAGAGTAATAAATCGATCTCCTCGTCTGTCCACACCAAAAACTCTCTCTTCTTCTGAGCAACTATTGTTCTCTTCGGTTAACGGGACAAGCAGATATGTACTCTGCTGTAGAGCTTCTTGTATATATTATGTAGGCGCTGGCGTCACGTAGATTATACGCCTGTTTCGTGCATCTTTTCGCGCATTCCCAGTATTTGCACAGGTCGGTATGGGATTGCGCAATCATGGAACCTTAAACGGGGCGTAAATGCTCGTGTTGAGTGGATAACATTAAGCGTCTAACCAGAGTCATTTATAACCTTATCGGCTTAGTGTGGACGTAGCCTTAGGGTACTGATGTTTGTAATTGCAAGCCAGACGCATTTGTATTAAGATGTTCATCCAGCCAATAGAACAGTTGAAGCATGGGGCAGGATGAAGAAACAAAATTCGTAAGCGACGCTGCCGGTGTTGTGAGTAACTGCAGCAACTGAAACATGAGTATGTAAAATCCTCCCCTGGTCCTGCTGGGCAGAAATGCTTCAACAGATTTTGTGGACTTATGTACATTTCACAGGAAGAACAGGCATTCCAATCAGGAACCGAACTGGACTTAGCATAGGTGGCTATGTTACTATACACAGATACACAAACAATAGCACTACCTGCTAAAGTGGTATCCCTGCTTTCAGGTTTCAATAATTCTAATGAATCCGGTGCCCTGTTTGTAAAATATCTAGTCTGTATACATTTAATAGTATACAGAGATGGTTACAGAGAATGCTATTTGTACATCTCTCCAGTCATTGGATGAGTCATGATGAGGTCACATCATATTTACATCAAACTCTAAACATGACTTATACTGTTTCTTACCTGGTCACTAGGAAATAAATCATTTTAGCATCTGTTTTCAGCCTCCATTTGTCGATCACTTATCAGATATACTGTATATCCGGGTGTCTGCCCAACTTTTATAATATTTTGACTCACAAAATACCACCAATAAAACCTTCTTCTTCTTCTTCTTAGTGTCACATTTCAGTGGGCTTTAAGTGGTGTTTGGTTGTTTGCTGGTTCCGGGAGAATCCATTCCCACAGTTGAATCAACCCCGACCATCTTCTTCCTATTTTAAGGCATCAAGAACACATAAGTAGTGTCGATTGATGTCACATCAGTAGGACAGTGCGGCAAAATTGATGGAAAACTGCAGCATATTTTGCAGCACAAGCGCTATTAGAAAATATCGAGAGATATATGTGTGTGTGTGTGTGTGTGTGTGGGGGTGGGGGGTGGGGGTGGGGTGGGGGGGTGCCGAGCTCATTCTTTTTTTTTAATAACGCTTCCTCACTCAATGGCATTAAAACATTGTACGTGCATGTTTATCCTATTTTAGAAATCCTGCCCCATGCTACTTTAATCATAATATTGTATAACTCTAGTTATGTGCTACACACACATACAGTGTGTGTATGAGTGATAAGGTCAATAGTGTTGGACGAATTGCGGAGATATTAGTTGCTGTGTTTCGATAACTGATTATTTTCTTCCCAGAACATTTCCATCAGATCTGAAATTCAGAGTACATTTGGGAATTTAAAGCAGCTAGGCAGAGTTCCTGTAAAATCAGTAAAACTCCCTTCAAATGAAATTTATTGCTTATATAACGGCTTAATGGTTTTTTGTTAAATTATCAATAAAACTGTCTTTAATCAAGATATAATCTGCAAAGAAGCCTATGAAAAAAAGATAGAAAGCAAAGGTGAAGGAGCCCAAGACAAAGAGTCAGCGGTCTACGTCTTTCGAACCCATGAAAAAGAGCCGGGGTCTTGTAGCGTAGGGACCCATAAAGAAAAGCTGAGAGTCCATAGGAAGGTGAAAACTGAGATGTTTTCACCTTCTGAGATGGACCGGCCATGGTCCTCTCAGAAGAAGCTGATGTCTAGAGGCAATGTGGATCAGCCTGAATCCCCTTGAGGGAAGTTTGCACCTAGACCGGATTCAGATTGGCCTGGATTCCTTTGAAAGGAGCTACTGCTTAGAACAGAAGCAGATCTCTGGACCAATATCCGGAGCTAAAGCGGATCTATCCTGATCCTCTCGGAGGAAATAGGGACCTGTAACTAAGACGCCTGGACTAGCACCCTGAATCATCAGGATTCCGGGACTGGAGCTTGAGGTGCTGTGTAAGATACTAAGGAGCGACAGGGTGCCAAAATAGGAACTAGGAATCAGTGGAGCGACAGGACCGAGGCCTAAATGCCTCAATGAGGAGTCAGAGAAGGAGTTTGGAAGACTTGGCGGGGCTGAGTGGCGCTCTGTTGCCTGTAAGCCATGGTGATGAGCAGTCCGCTGACGAATGGTGAGAATGTTGGTCTGGCCTTCCTGGAGAGGAGTAGGAGTGATGTGACTGCTGTGGGATCAGCCAGAAAAGATCCAATCTAAAATTAACTCACTCCCCGAGCAGCCCTTGCACCGGCCCAGCCACTGTCTTCCTCAAAAACCAGCCATGCTCCAAGGTTCTCAAAGCTCATTGGTCTGAACGCCAAGCCAACCGCACTCCTCAAAGGCTCTCAATTCTCATTGGCCAGCTGCAACTGGTCAATCCCACCAACTATTGCCTCTTCAAACCTCATTGGCTATTCCAACGCCGGCCCTTGAAACCGACAGGATTTGAAGGTGCTGCAAGCCCTCCTCCAGTTCTCTTCCAGCCTAACCGTGGATAAGGAAAGATCAATCTGGGAACATTCTCTCTGTTTACCTCCTTTTAGGATTTTTTTTGGGATGTTAGCGGCTGGACCATCTGATCTCTTTAAACCTGCCCGGGCCAAAACCACTCTTTCCCCCTTGCGTACCGTGGATCACAGCTGCTTACAAGCGGTCCTCTGCAAGCGCTGATCAGCCGTCAGCATTATGCGTCTCCCCTGCACGACTCTGGTGAATGGACTATTTTCTCATTTTTTTCTTCCCCCTTTGGATCCAAGACTTACCCTCTCGACGCCCAGCCTCTGATCGTGAACTAAAGTAGGATAATTAAGTCTGGGCTGGAGCCGATTGAAGCTGAAGGAGTGTGAGAAGGTGATGAGCAGACTGATGCAGCAAGAACCGGTGGTGAGCAGACAGCTCATATGCCATTGTCTGCGGCGATGGTGGAGGAAGCTCATGTCTTTGCCATCCAGAGGGACAGTGCCAGGAGGACAGTAGGCCAGCTCTGTGCCTATGAAGACAGCCCACTGCTCCCAGTACTCCTCAGGGTCGGACACATCAGGTAGAACGGAGATGCAGCAGAAAGTAGAATACGGAAGGATGTAGGTGGGCTGGTAGGAGTCTTCTTGCTCCTCCTCATCCTACGTCTCAGACCTGTCTGAGAAAGGAAGGACCAGTGAAGCCTGAGAATGAATGGTGCTGACTGGTTTGACTGGATCAGCTACTGTGCTGGCTGCAGGAGGAACGGAATGCCTCCCAGCAGGAAAAAAATCTGCTCCCTATCCGCCTGATGTGCGATCTCTGCTTCAGCCTCCAGAGCCGTATGATCCAGTGAGGCTAAGGACCGCTGTGTCAGCTCCTACACCTGCTGCAACCTCTCCTTGCCTCGCTGGATCATGCGGCCCTGGAGGTACAGACCTGCAGAAGCTCAGTTGAGTAGGGTGGGGCAAGGCTATTTAGTGTACCAAGTATTCTGAGGTATGTTTCTGCCGTCTAGAGACAAATATCAGCTCTCTGTCTCATGTGCCTCTATCTGGAGTATCTTTTAGCAATTTTCTCCGAAACCAAACTGAATAAGCGAAGATGGAAATGGTCTGAATGCTATTGATAAAATCTACTCAAATCTACGAAGCACCGGTAAGGGTCAACCGGGGTGTCAATCATGGTGATCAGGTTTCTGCTGATTGGAATGGGCAGTTACTGGAACTACCGAAAAATGGAGCAACAAAGATCTGAAACACGGTCGAGATTGGTCACTGTTCTGAAAGCGATTGGACGGCTGAAGGAACAGCTGGATGCGTTGATTCGTACTGATGGGACTCAGAACCAAATGCTAGGGGAGCTGGGACGCAGAACAGACGCTGTAAGAGGAGATCTGGCCGGCGCTCTGGGACTCATCCGCAATTTGTCATCGGACTTGGAGAAACTGTCGGTGCGGATTGGGGCAACTGGAAATTAATTGGATTTGGAACTATTAATCTGGAAATTCATTTGGATTTGGAACTTTAATTTGAACTACAATTTGGCTGAATTAGACTACAAAAGAAACCACTGACAGACTGAAGGGACAGAAAGGAATATTTGATCTCTCCCTGCAATCCAAATAATTTATATTTTGGCTCCCATGAAGACCTTCAACCTGGTCCTAATCAAATGTCCCTGAGAAGAATGTCAACAGAGTCTCCTCTCCCCCGTACACCTTCATCTACTGACGCACACACTGAAATGCTTACACACACTCACATTCACACACACCGCCTCGCTGTATCCTCAATTCTCTCTCCTGAAACAGGAAGCTGGATAACAGCGCACCTCGATGGCAGCGCGTTAACCTGTGGACTGGAGCTCATACCTGCCCATCCTTCCTGATGTGTCATTGTTAATGTCTGAATATGTGCTTAAATGTTTGTTGGTGTGGTTTTTTCTATTACCTGCGTTGTGAGTGCTGTATGGACCCACAACACAGTTGAGCGTTTTTTCCCCTCACCGTGGAACCCTCCCCTAGCCAGATGTGATATTTCTCTATGTTTCATAAACGGGAGCGCCGCTCGGTGGCTGCAGTCCCAACAGTGACCTGGATCTGTTTGTTGTTGTTGTTGTTTGTAATGATCTTGGACAGGTTGTACTGTATCTGTAAATTCCTTGTATGCGTCATACTTGTATGTGTCATACTTGGCCATTAAAGCTGATTCTGATTCTGATATTTTGTCCATTCTTGTTTGCAAAATAGTCCCAAATTCAGTCAGATTGGATAGAGATTGTCTATGACCATCAGTTTTAAAGCCCTGCCACAGACTCTCAGTTGTGTTTACCACAGGTCTGGAGTTTGAGTGGGCGGTTCTGACCCATAAATAGAACCAGATCTAAACCATTTCATAGTAGCTTCTGACATATGTTTGGGGTCACTGTTCTGCTGGAATTTTAGATTTTGGGCTCTTGCAGCCTTTAACAGGTTTACTGTCAGTGTTATCCACCATCAGGCTCGATCTACCTTACCATCTGACCAAATTGGATGGATAATGGCGCTGCATAAATCAGTTTCGACGTGCACGGAGAAGTATACACTAAGCTTATGTCTTGGGCCTTTGTTTATTCCAAAGTGTTGGGGGATTCTTGTTCTAGAGTGGGGCGAGAGGAAAGAGTCCGGGGGGTTAGGGTCCACTACAATGGCTGTGGAAAGTTGCTGGATATTGGCAGGAAGTGGAACAAGCTGTCATATCCGCTGATCCACAGCATCATAAACATGCTCTATGGGTGACATGTCCGCTTAGTATTCTGGTCATGCAAGAATTGTGTATAGAACATTGCAACAAGGGGCCGTGCATTATCATGCAGCAAGATGAGGTGATGATGTTGGATGTATGGGACAACAATGGGCCTCAGGATCTCGTCACGGTATCTCTAAATCCACCTGTTTTCGTCTTTAACATAAGCCTGGCCAAAACATAACCCTCTCTTGCTCTTGCTGGAGCATTTTGGTCAACTGAAAGCTTTTAATTGGATTTTTTGTACTTCCTGATAGTAAAGAAATACAGTCTATAGTCCAGCCTTGAAGTAACAAATGCATGGGCTAGTTTCTCTGCATCACTCCTGGACAGGATGTTTCTAATTTTAGCAATATTCCTGACATGAAAGAAATCTTAGAAACCTGTTTAATATGGGATTTGAATGTCATATCTTTGTCAAAAATTACACCACAGTTCTTTACATTATTACCAGAGGCCAAATTAATGCCATCCAGATGAAGTGATTGATTTAGCAAACAACTTCTGGCTTTGTTTGAATTTAAAAGAAGAGTTTAGAGTCATACAGGTTTTTATATCTTCTAGACATGTCTGTAATCTATCTAACTGATTTAGCAGGATTTATTGATACATATAATTGTGTATCATCAGTATAACTTTGGGGATTCATACCATGTTGTCTAATTATTTTACCAATTAGAAGCATATATATATATATATATATATAGTAAAGAGAATCGGTCCAACAAGAACAGAACAGTCAAAAATCATTATCTGAGGCAATTAGAATAGCTTTAGTAATTTTTACCAGTACTGTTTCAGTGCTATGGTGAGCTCTAAAACCTGACTGAAATTCCTCAAACAGGTTGTTTCTGTTTAGATGCTCACATACTTGATTAGCAACTATTTTCACAAGAATTTTGGATAAGAAAGGAAGGTTAGATATAGGTCTGTAGTTAGCCAAATGATCTTGATCCAGGGAGGGGCTATTTACATGACAACGTATTTCAGCAAAACTGACTTTTTTCTCTGAGTTTTGGCCTCTCGTTTACACGACAACGGGGAGACAGGGGGTCGAAAACGCATCTTTTCGAAAACGGCTCCTAGAGTGTAGAAATCTGAAAACGCTGTGTGATTCGTTGTCATGTACACGCAAGTCGGAGACTTTTGAAAACCATCATGTCACAACCAGCCACTGACGGCCTTTCTGGACTTGCACATTCCACCTGTCTTCAGAAAAAAAAACAATAGCGGATCCAGGTACGCTGTTACTGATGATGTAGCTTCACTATTTGGTCTCTATAAGCAAAGTTAGAGATCATGAGGCTTTTATGCGTTGGCCGACGAAAATGCATACAGTATGTGCATTAAATAATAAATACGCCTTTTAAGCGGAGGAAAACTAAAAGAAGTTTGTGGAAAAGACCCAATTGTTCGTTAGCTTGATACGTTTCTTTTCTGGGTTGTGAGCAGGAAATCTTGGAATCCTACATCTCTATTTAGGGCGCTATACTACTCACACTGCCATCTAAAGGCCGCACATATGTACTACATCGTTTTCAATCATGCCCCCCTTTCGTGTAAACGCAGTGCGTTTTCACCCCGCGTATTCAAACAAAAACGGCAACGTTGTCGTGTGAAGCCAGCCTTAGTAAAGGTTTAATTACAGCAACCTTAAATTCCTGAGGCACATATCCATTTATTAAAGATAGATTCATCATGTCTAGAATAGGGCCAGTAACCAGTGGGAACACTTCCTTAAATAATTCGGTTGGTATTGGGTCCAACATACAAGTTGAGGGTTTAGATGATGTTAATATTTGTAGTTCTTTTTAATAGTAAATATTTAATTTAAGTAAACAACATAAAGGCATCAAAAATGAGAGATGACTTTACTACTAAAACTGTACTAAAAAGAAACCTTGGATTGTTTTTATTTATCTGTAATTATCTGTAATTCCATATTATCAGTAAGTCCACAAAATGCAATCAAAAGCCTTCAGTTGATCCAAAATGCTGCATGAAGAGTTCTGATGAATATTAAAAAGAGATATCTCATTTCTCCTGTTTTGGCTTCTCTCCATTGGCTCCCTGTTATATCCAGAATAGAGTTTAAGATCTAAGAATCGTTTTCAGAATGCAGGTCTACTGGTAGTTCCTAGGATTTCAAAAAGTAGAATAGGAGGCAGATCTTTTAGTTATCAGGCTTCTCTCCTGTGGAACCAGCTCCCAGTTTTAGTTTGTGAGGCATACTCTGTCTGTTTTTAAGACTAGGCTTAAAACCTTCCTTTTTGATAAAGCTTATAGTGACTTATATAGACACTAGACCTTATAATCCCTATCCGATTTCTAACAGTAATGTATTAATTTACCAGAATATCATGATTAGAGAACTGAACAAAAGGTTGAATCATGAATCAGGACAGAAACAGATTTACACCAGGTTTTAAGGCTAGAAAGTGATGGACAAAGATAATGCCAGAGTCTTTGGAAGACTCTACTCCAGTTTTATCACTTACCAATAATATTATATCTCTAATATATAGATTCTGGAGAGGGCGCAGTCCTATGAGCAAAGAGAGATGCATAAGCACAACAATACCTACCCACACCTTCTTCTTTCCTCCTTCTTTCCTCTTTCTCTCCTCCTTCCTCATCTCCCTCACACCGTACATTGTTAATAGAATTAAGAATTAGGGGGGGGGGGTCCTTTTTCAGACTCAACTGACCCTAACACACCTTCTAGGTTTCTTTTCCAATACTCTCCAGATATATTTTTTCTGATGTTAATGCGATTGTTAACCCAGTTTTCTCTCAGTGTTTTCTCCCCATAGAAGCTCCACATGGTCTGGTACCCTGCTCAGCTCTATATCCCCCTGCTGGATGGGGAGTGTTGGTCCAAACGATGCTCAAAGTCACCGAGCATCCTCCATGCTGTCTCTTCTCTGTCTTCTCAGACCCCCAGACGGTCGTGGCAGATGACCGCTTGTACTGATCCAGGTTCTGGTTCTGGTTCTGTTGGAGGTGTCTTCCTTTTAAAGGGGAGTTTTTCCTCTCCACTGTCGCTACATGCTTGCTCAGTATGAGGGTTTGCTGAGGAATTGCTGTGGTTGGAGTCTGCGTGAACCGGGCACAACCTCACGCCGATGACTCAACGCAATCTGCTGGGCTTCCTTGCATAGAAAACTTTTAACTGATTGGAATGTTTGTATAATTGTATTGAGATTACTTTTGTTGTAAAGTGCCTTGAGATGACATTTGTTGTGAACTGGCGCTATATAAATAAAAGTGAATTGAATTGAATCTCTATTACTGATGAAAAATATGCTGTTCTAGGTTGTCAAATGGTCTTTTTATACAGCAGTAGACTATTTTTCCAGGTCACATAAGAATCTTGTAGATGTGTAGAGTGCCCTTTTCTCTGGCTTCCTAGTATTCTTTAAAGTATGCAACTCTGCTACACTTTGTAAAATACAGAAGCAATGAGAAAGTGATGCTTTGAAGAAGACCATCAATTTCTCAAATGCTGCCATCCAATGTGGTATTCTGAAACACTGAGGGAAGTAAATATGGAACAGATTCTTTAAAAACGTGTTACAGCATTGTCTAATAAAGTTCTACTGTCATGACATTTTATTTTAGATTTAGGTAGTTAAGTTAAAGTAAATTCAAAAGTTATCAAAAAATGGTCAGATAGGACTGGGTTACATGGGAGGACTATTACTTCATCACACTCAATGCCATATGTCAGTACAATGTCTAAAGTGTGCCGACCAGAGTGTGTGGGTCCCTTCACTTTCTGAGTAAAGCCAATTCAGTCTAAGATGATATTAAAGGCTGCAGTTAGGCTATAACTTTCAGTGTCCACGTGAATATCAAATTCCCTGCTATACAGTAGTATCCACATAAAAGTTCCCATCCCATTCAGCTGCCAGCAGATTCCAAGCACGGTTCCAGCAGACTTCCAGTATAGTTCCAGCGGTTGGAGTGACCCCCACCATCTCCTGGGCGTGACTAGTTTCTACTGTAACTCCTCCCAATCATTGAAATACAGAACAGGAGATGGCGCTTCTCTCACAGAATATAGTACACACCACCAGACTATAGTACACACCGCCAGAGGCGACCTGTCCAATCTTTTATAACAATTTATTTACTGTAAATCGGCATATAAAGAGGAAAACTAAGCCTTTTGGAAGGTTTTTGCAGTTGCAGGAATTCAGTGCCCACCTTCGACCAGGGAATTAGTATTATTATTGCTCAACCTTTTGTTTTGCACTAATGGGCCATTGGTCACCCATTGTCATACAAATCTCATAGGCTGCAGAGCCTGCCTAAGGCCGTTTTCACATGTGTGGCCGTACCAGAAAACGGCCAGAGAAAATGCTAATTTTTTCTGTTCACATGGCACGGATCTCTGCCCGTATTGGGATTCAGTCTTTTACTACAAATAAACAGCAGGTGGCGGTATACAAATAAGTCTTAGTTCTCCAACAAACAAGGGAGTGAGAAGTACCGACGTCATAAAACGAGCGACAGCCTAGAATGTAAACAAACTGGTCTACTGGTCAGCTGCTACCTGAAGCCATCTCCAGGGTGAGTGTTGTAGTAAACCCGCCGTTTTGTAACCTGCTGTGTTGCTGTGGGATGCTTGAATCGCGTTGTTTTGGTATTTGTATGGTCGCGAGGTGATTCTGTAATTTCGGCCGGTGGTGTCGTCATTTCCGCATGGAGCGCGTCTATTGTCTTGAGTACGGCCAGAGTACGGGTTGTGTTCACATGGTACGTGGCCGCCCGTACCTGGACTCGGATACTACCTCCAAGGCAGGTCTCTCTGGCCGTATTCTGGCACGGTACAGTCTGTGTTCACATGGTACGAAATAAGTGGATTTTGACCTAATACGGTATCAGAGTACGGACTCCCGTACCATGTGAAAGCGCCCTAAAATGCAGATGGTTGTTGAACTTCAATTTGTGTTTGTTGTCAGAGCTTGAATCATATGTTCAGACACAAACTTCTAGAAGTATTCCAGTTGTGTAAGAAGGGACATTACATCTTCTGTGAGAGCTGGACCGGAGAGAATATTATTGGGACCATGATACATATAATATGTACCAGTCATGGAGAACAGTGTGTGTTTTTTTGGTTGTCCACACCGTCTCAGTTTGGCTTCAAAAGTAAACATTGCACTGATGTGTCTATGCTCTGTAAGAGGCTGTCAGTAGCTATACAAAACATAATTCCACCATTTTTAAAGGCTTCCTGGACTCTCTTTAAAGTTGCCCAAAAAAAAACAACTATGATCTGTGCATTAATGTATTTTCCCAAAACAAAAGTAACAAGCACAATGCCACTGTAGGAGGAGAAGTAGCGTTTTTCTTTCATAAATATAATTGAGTAAAAGTAAAAATTATGGCGTATTAAAATTACTGTTAAAATAGGCTACAATTTATGTTAAAGTTTACTCAAGTAAATGTAACTCTTTAAACACTCTAAACACATTATCACACTCACAGCGGGCACACAAGTTGATCATTGACCCCTGGTTTAGACTACTGAGAGCAGAACATTAAAATCACTGCTCCTCCTCGTGGACAGACATTGCAGCTGGATTTCAGTCAGACTCCTTGGGGGCGGGGCCTCACTGAGATGTCATAGTGGGGGGATTATGTTACCACCACTGACCTGTCATGGACCTGTGAAGGACGAGCCAAGGGCCGGTCAAGGACCCATCTTGGAAACAGGAGAACTTTTAAACTGCTACTACTGTAATAAGCCATATTGGTATTGCAAGTGTGCATGCTAACGAATGTGGCCTGGACCCCGGGCACGGCTTGAGGAATCCAAACAAAGCCCCTTAACTGTAAACAGTGTATGCATGCATGTGTTTTTGTTAATACAGAGCCTATTAAAGCAACTTAAAAGCTGTTTTTGGTGGACCTTTTAAGTGTGCCTGGTACTCATTTGCCACTAGGGTTGATTTAGACCTGAACGTTACGGCCTAGAACAGGATGGTTGTTTCCATTACCATCTCAGAAGAACGGTAGTGGGTGAGAATATGGGTGGGCTTATCTTAAAAAAACAGCCATCATCCAGTCTGTTGAGACTCCTGTTGGACTGCAGGTGGGCACTTTTGTTTGCTTTAGTTATAACTACAGATTATCTCATAAAAACACTGCATTGATATTTATTAATTTATTTTCTATTAGTAAATCACCTATTTAAAAAAACACATCTTGTCATGAAATACTTTTTGTAAAGATGATCTTTTATCAAAAAACTTAAAAATTGATTTTTTTATTTTATTTCAGAAATAATAGTTTGTATTTGTAAAAAAACCCTGCTTTGGTTCAGAAAAAAACTGAATTTTTAATTAGTTTATTTCCTTATATATTCAGAAAAACAAACTTTATATTCATATTTTTTTGGTTAATCCATAAAAACACGTTCCTGCATTCTTTCAAGCATTTTCTTTGGTTTAGGCATCAGAAGTCCACCAAACTGCAGTAGCAGATGATATAAACTAATTTCTAAATATTTCAAAAAAAAATGTGGCGCAGTGGTTAGCACTGTTGCCTTGCAGCAAGAAGGTTGTGGGTTCGTATCCCAGCCCAGGGTCTTTCTGCATGGAGTTTGCATATTCTCCCCGTGCATGCGTGGGTTCCCTCCGGGTACTCTGGCTTCCTCCCACAGAAACCTGATAGTCACAAAAACGTGACTATCAGGTTAATTGATCTCTCCAAATTGTCCTTAGGTATGAGTGTCCTGTCTGTCTCTGTGTTGCCCTGTGATGGACTGGCGACCTGTCCAGGGTGTACCCCACCTCTCGCTTTCCCCGTTGACAGCTGGAGATAGGCACCAGCCCCCCCGCGACCCATTAAGGATTAAGCGGCTAAGAAATTGGATGGGTTTCATGTTTCAGATATTTATCACTAAAATAAATCTGCCAAACAGGTTATTATTTTATAGATGTTTATCTTTTTGTGTCTGAATGAATGAATGAATGGATGAACAGACTATTGATCCCACAGTGTGGAAATTTACATGGTAAGACAACACACACATTAAACGAACAAGAATAAAAGGCAAGTGTAAACAGACAGTAATCTATTGAATATAATAAAGTAAATAAATAAAAATAACACTGTCTGCTAACAAAATAACTCAAAGTTTTTGACGGAGTTCGATGCAATCTTCAGGAAATGTAATTAATGGGCCAAGGAAGGAGTGATTACATTTTGGGGATGATCAGGTATTATGAAGGAATCTAAACTGCAGTCAGGTGTTTCCAGAAGGCTAAGCTCTACAGTTCTGCTTTTCTAGTTATTTCAAGATAATTTCTGATTGAATCAGTCAGTTTGTGATATTTTTATGAGCAGTGAGTTTCTAAGTCTGACGTTAGATGCATGTGTTGATATCAAAGCCAAGGTAATACTGACTAAGTTACTGTATGCCCATTGACATATCTCGTGTGTGTGTGTTAAACGTACAAAACAGTGAAATTTGTCTTGCCTGGCCGGGCAGTTCTCTGGGTGCTCAGCACCCCTAAATATCTGATCCTAGAATCGCCCCTGGTTTCCAAGCTGATTTTTGCGAATCATACATAAATCTAACATCAAGTATGTTCCAGTAAGTAAACTAGCTGTTGCCAGCAGAAGCTCAATCGTTGTGCCACAACACAGCTTCTGCAAGGCAGACATTAGGAAGAAGGTATAAAAATGAAAACTGCCTTCCTTTGTAAACGTAGCACAACAAACCTAGTTCTGGGTGAGGTTTCCTGTCAGTGAGCACCACTGCACACACTGAAAGGTTTAGAGCCTCTCCTAGCTCAAATCTCAGCTGGGACGTGACTCAGAGCATGTGTAACCCACATAAAAAAATATCGCTTCATTATTAATGAGTTGAATCCCAAAAATTTTTTTTTTAAATGTTATTTTAAGAGTTATCCTTAGATTGTGATGAGTAGCCCATGTTCCCTTCATAAAAAGGATTAACTCCCTTGAGAAATGCAGGTATTGCTCTTAACCAATGAGCTGCTGCAAAAAAGCGCATTGTCACACCCACTGCCTCTGTCTACAAGTGCAAACCTTCTGTTCTTTGTTTTGGCTGCAGGAATCTTGCTTTGATCCCGCACTGGTTGCCTAGGAGATACGTCATCAGGGACCGCCAAGGTGTTTTCCAATGTTCTTGTGCTACCAAATAATATGTCCTCCGTTTCTCTGCCGTTCAGTGACCAAGGATACATGGGAGTTACCTTGATGCCTTCCATCGGTCAAAAAAACTCCCAGAATACAGCATGATAGGAGCCGGCAGCAGCTACTTCAGCACAATTCCAGTTTAAACGTAAGTCAACTAATTGTTTTTTGTGTGTTTTTTTTAAGATCCAAAGAGTTATATATGGTTGGTTAGTTGCTTATTAGTTACAGTTTCAGTGGCTACCAGGTACTAATTCGCTTACACATTTGATATAACCAACATACACACAGTTTAAAAAAAAGTAAAACGCTTGTTATACATTTTCAGGTCCATGGCTGAAGTAACTACGCTACTACGACGGGCGGGACGTAAACAGAGCACGTAAGGTAAGTCTGTTCCATTTAATTGTTTTCTTTGACCAAGGAAGGACAGTGTCCTCGTAAGCAAGGCGCCTTGCCTACCGAGGCTTTGACTTGATAGGCGAGGCGCCTTGACATTGAGAAACACCCAGAGTTTCACAGAAAAAAAAGAAAGTGAGAGCTTATAGGCGGTGCCATTTTATGCTATTGCACTGTCCTCCTGTGAGATCGGTGAGAAAAGGATTTGACATGCTCCTGATTTATTAGCTTTTTAAAAAAAGTTTACTATAAGTAAAATGTTGACTGAAGAAAAGGTTACCATTGTGTGAGGAAAATTGCTGTATTTTATGGTGTTGAAACTTAAGGCAATGCCTAAAGTTTTATTTCATTAAGAATGTGATAGTAAATGTGAATGCTTTATCTAATTCAATTCAATTCACTTTTATTTATATAGCGCCAGTTCACAACAAATGTCATATCAATACAATTATACAAACATTCCAATCAGTTAAGTTTTCTATGTAAGGAATCCCAGCAGATTGTGTTGAGTCATCAGCGTGAGGTTGTGCCCGGATCATGCAGACTCCAACCACAGCAATTCCTCACAAATCCTCATACTGAGCAAACATGTAGCGACAGTGGAGAGGAAAAAGTCCCCTTTAACAGGAAGAAACCTGTGGCAGAACCAGAACCTGGCTAGGTACAAGAGGTCATCAGCCACGACAGTCTGGGGGTCTGAGAAGACAGAGAAGAGACGGCATGGAGGAAGCTCGGTGACTTTGAGCATCACCTGGACCAACGTTCCCCATCCAGCAGGGGGCATCATTTCCGAGCAGGGTACCAGACCGGGTAGAGCTTCTATGGGGAGTAAAACACGGAGAAAACTGGGTTAACAATTACATTAACATCAGAAACAAATACATCTGGAGAGTAGTAGAAAAGAAAAGTAGAAGGTGTGTTAGGGTCAGTTGAGTCTGAAAAAGGATAATTTGTTTTCCTAATTCTTAAGTCTTTTAGCAATGTACGGTGTGGGGGAAATGGAGTTGAGGAGGGCTGCCGGACCGGGCTGCATCCTTCCCTCGCCGGATCGGGCTGAACACTCCATCTCCCTCTACTAAGGAGGTAAGTGGGTAAGTATTGTAGTGCTTATGCATCTCTCCTTGCTCATAGGACTGCCCCCTCTCCAGAATCTATGTATTAGAGAGATAATATTATGGGTAAGTGATATAACTGGAGTAGATAAAGGCCCGCTTTTCCGAAGACTCTGGCATTATCTTTGTCCATCACTTTCTAGCCTTAAAACCTGGTGTAAATCTTTTTCTGTCGTGATTCATGATTCAACCTTTGTTCAATTCTCTAATCATTTTATTCTGGTAAATTAATACATTACTGTTAGAAATCGGAGAGGTATTATAAGGTCTAGTGTCTATATAAATAACTATAAGCTTTATCAAAAAGGAAGGTATACAGAGTATCTACCTCACGGACTAAAACTGGGAGCTGGTTCCACAGGAGAGGATTCTGATAACTAAAAGATCTGCCTCCTATTCTACTTTTAGAAATCCTAGGAACTACCAGTAAACCTGCATTTTGAGAACAAAGTGCTCTGTTAGAAACATATGGAACAATCAGATCTCTGATGTACGATGGAGCTGATTATTAAGGGCTTTATACGTAAGGAGGAGGATCTTCAACTCTCTTCTGGATTTAACAGGGAGCCAATGGAGAGAAGCCAAAACAGGAGAAATGTGATCTCTCTTTTTAATATTCATCAGAACTCTTGCTGCAGCATTTTGGATCAACTGAAGGCTTTGGATTAAATTTTGTGGACTTCCTGATAATAAGGAATTACAGTAGTCCAGCCTCAAAGTCACAAATGTATGGACTACTTTCTCTGCATCACTCCTGGACAGGATGTTTCTAATTTTAGCAATATTCCGAAGGTGAAAGAAAGAAATCCTAGAAACCTGTTTAATATGAGATTTAAATGTCATATCTTGGTCAAAAATTACACCGAGGTTCTTTACATTATTACCAGAGGCCAAATTAATGTCATCAAGATGAAGTGATTGATATAGCAGTTTCCTTTTTAAAGATTCTGGTCCAAAGACAACAACTTCTGTCTTGCCTGAATTAAAAAAAAAAGAAGAAAATTCTGAGTCATCCAGGTTTTTATGACTTCCAGAAATGCTTGCAATCTACCTAACTGATTGTTTTCATCAGGTTTTATGGATGAATATAATTGTGTATCATCAGCATAACTGTGGAAATTCATTCCAAGTTGTCTAATTATTTTACCAATTTGAAGCATTTATATAGTTAAGAGAATCTGTCCAAGCACAGAACCATGTGGTACTCCACAAGTAACCCTTGAGTGTGAAGTAGATTTATCATTGACATGAACAAACTGGAATCTGTCGGACAGATATGATTTAATCCAGCCTAGTGCTGTTCCCTTGATCCCTACAACATGTTCAAACCCTTCTAAGAGAATATTATGATCGACTGTGTCAAAAGCAGCACTGAGATCTAACAAGACCATAACAGTCACAAATCCATTATCTGAGGCCATTAGAATATCATTAGTAACTTTTACCAGTGCTGTTTCAGTGCTATGATGAGCTCTAAAACCTGACTGAAATTCCTCAAACATGTTGTTGCTGTTTAGATGCTCGCATACTTGATTAGATACTATCTTCTCAAGAATTGTGGATAAGAAAGGAAGGTTAGATATGGGTCTGTAGTTAGCCAAGTCATCTTGATCCAGGGAGGGTTTCTTAAGTAAAGGCCTGATTACAGCAACCTTAAATTCCTGTGGCACATATCCATTTATCAAAGATAGATTCATCATGTCTAGGATAGGGCCAGTAAACAGAGGGAACACTTCCTTAAATAAGTTGGTTGGTATTGGGTCTAACATACAAGTTGAGGGTTTAGATGAAGCTAATACTTGTGATAATTCCGAAAGTTCAACAGAATCAAAAAGGTACAGACATAAACATGGTTCTACAGTTCTCTCTGATACAGCCTCATTTACTGAAAGAGAGTTAATCAAGTTTGGGAGAATGCCAATGATTTTATTCTTTATAGAATTTATTTTACTTATGAAAAATCCCATAAAGTCATCACTACTGAGAGAAGGGGGAATAGTTGGCTTCATCACTCTGTGTAAGTTTGGCAACTGTACTAAAAAGTTTTTTTTAATTTACCTCTATTAATGATGAGAAATATGCTGTTCTAGCTTGTTGAAGGGTGTTTTTATAAAGTAGTAGACTATTTTTCCAAGTTAGAAAGAAATCATTTAAGTGTGTAGAGCGCCATTTTCTCTCCAGTTTCCTAGTATTCTGCTTTAAAGTACACAACTCTGCACTAAACCAGGGAGCTAGCCTCCTATGGCTGATTACCTTATTTTTTAAGGGGGCTACACTATCTTGTGCCAAACGCAGTGAGGAAGTAATACTTTTAACCAGAACATCAATATCTGAAAGGTTAGTGTTGGAATAACTACCATCCACTGTGGTATTCTGAGACACATACGGAAACAAGAATGGAACTGATTCTTTCAAACTTGTTACAGCATTGTCTGATAAAGTTCTACTGTAATGAAATTTTCTTTCAGATTTGGGAACGTTGAGTAAAATAAATTGAAAGATTATCAAAAAATGGTCATATAGGACTGGGTTATGTGGGAGGACTAGTAGTTCATCACACTCAATGCCGTATGTCAGTACAATGTCTAAAGTGTGCCGACCAGAGTGTGTGGGTCCCTTCACTTTCTGAGTAAAGCCAATTGAGTCTAATATAATATTAAAGGCTGCAGTTAAGCTATCATTTTCAGGGTCCACGTGAATATTAAAATCCCCTACTATAATTACCTGATCAGTGTTTAAAACCAAATCAGATAAAAAATCTGAGATCTGGTCCAAGAATTGAGAGTAAGGGCCTGGTGGACGACACAAAACCACAAACAAAAGTGGTTTTAATGTTTTGCAGTTTGGATGAGGAAAACTAAGGATTAGATGTTCGAAAGAGCTTTAGTTAATAATTGGTCTAGGTTCCCTTTAGGCAGAGAACTATGCTTTCTACGTACCGTCACCCAGCCGGCCTGACATCCCAGCTGCGTGGGTTCTGTTGGTTCCACGCTGGCTAATGGGCCTCGGCTATTTACTGGATTCTCAACAGCACGGAGCCTGGCCTCTAGCTCTGAAACCCTCGCCTCCAAAGCTACGAAAATGCTACATTTATTACACTTACCATTATCACTAAAGGAGGTGGGCGAGTAACTAAACATCTGACACAGAGAACAGTAGAGAGGAGCCACAGAGGGAGAAAGAGAGATGGAAGCCATGGCTGCTACAAAGCTGAGCTAACGAACTAGCGAGACCCTAGCACACCGAGAACAACCGTGTGAAACACAAATGGTTCCCAAAACGTAAAGTACACCAACTAGAAATAAGTGTAGTAGTGTGCTTGTGTGTTAAAAATAACTTAGAAAGACCTCAACACAGAGAAAAACAGATCAATCGAAGAGAATCTGAGCACCAAGCAGCTCTGAGGAGCTCAGCAGTGACAACAGGAAGTGTCTCAATACTCACAATCCGCCCGTGTTAATGTGAGAAAAACTAAAGAGTTTGAAACTAATGAAAAACTTACACATTTCAATAGTTTCTTTTTGATTGTAAACATGATTACTGTTACAAGCAATACTGTTACGTTCCAACAGATTGTGAACTGTAATTTGGAACTTAGTTTAATCTTTGACAATGTGGTTAACAGGTCAGGTTTTATTTATTTACATGGACATTTGGTGATGGCGAGCCAATTCCTTGTATGAAACCAGATCAGCTTTTTCTTCTCTCCTTCCTGCACAGTGGAGTGTGGCATGAGTGCAACAAAATAACCACACCTGTTCGAACTTACACACTCACAAACACCTTCCTTTGGACCCTTGGACGTTACACTAATTTTTTAGGACTTTGTGGACTTTACACATCGTCACATGCCGGATTTGAAAATGCTGTGTTCAAGTTGGAGCCATTCCAACAAAATTAAGGTTTTGTGACAGGAAGATGAAAGTTATGCAGTGTCAAAGTGATGTGGCTGTTGAAACTGTATTTACTTGATCTGAAATTGGAGTTGATTTAATTAGAAGGGTCCGCCCAGCAAATATTATTGAAGTAGAAATTGTGAAACAAAAGGTTGTTACTGAGAGACTGTTGATACCAAAAATATATTTGTCTGCATTAATTTATTTTAATTTTTTTTGTTACGAATTTTCTTTATAAAAATAATCCAGCTGGCAAATTTCAAATACTCTAACCATTGTGAGAGTCTCATTCATTTCACATCTCCTGTTTGTACTCGAACCTTCTGGTCCAAATTCATTTTAGTTTCTTTACATTATCTTTAGGTAAAGCAAATCTTGAAATTATAGTTATCAGTAACCTGAGAGTGTGACACATGCAAGCTGAAACCTCACAGAAACTGACGTCATCCAGACAGAAATTCATTGGACAGTAAATACTGATGCTCAGTGCTTGTATAAAATTATGAATTCATCATTATTGTTTATGGACGGTTTATGGATGTATTAAGACTCATGTTACTCCTAAATGGGAAATTTTATTTTCTTCTCAGTGGAGAGGTCAGAAGTTAGAGCTGCTGAGCTAACAGCAATCCAAGGAATAACTCACACATATCTAAGCCCTGAATCAATAACAACCTGTGAATAAAAAGCATTGTAGTCATGGATCAAAGGAATGGACCTAGACGGTCTACATCTAAACATGATCTTTAACATACACTGAGCCCCCTTCCTCTCCTTTGGTCTCAGGTTTTCCATCAGATGTTAAACCAGCAGGGTGGAAGCCATTTACTCCCACTAATAAACCTACATATGACCACACTGGTCACTGGTGGGTGATACCAGGCCAGCCTGACTCACAAGTGGTGTTCTTCAACGTCTAAGACAGGGTTGATTCAAGACATGAAGCTTAGACTGGGTGAGTCCTTCCCATGCTCATCTTGTCCACTGTTCCACCCAAAACAAATGAGTCATAGAATCAGAATTTATACTTTTAGATTGATTATTTAGACTGAACCATACATTACTCTAACAGAATTCATCATGTTTGTCTCAAAACTGAATCAGCAATGTTTCATACTGGATATATTTGAATGGTAAATCGTGATGTAAGTCTGAATAAGCCATATCGGTATTGCGCGGCTTGGAACCCTGGTCACAGCTTTTGGACCCCAAACAAACCCCCGGCTCGACTGTAAACAGCGTACGTGCATGCATGTCTTATTGTTAATATGGAGCCTATTAGAGGCTCTTAAAGGCTGTTTTGGGCTGACTTTTCAAGTATGCCTGGTACTCATTGTGTTGTGGTTAGCTGTGGAAACAGCAGTTACCACATTGAATGGTGGAGAATGCCTTATCACACCCTGTGTGCTGCTCTGTTGAAACCATTTGTTACGCTATCTATTCATGCAGAAATGTAATCAGCAAACTTCCTGTTTGCTGAATAAAAGAAGCTGCATCAGGCTGAGACTTTTGGAGATGAGCATAGACACCGTGGTGTTCTGTTGTCTTCTCTCTCCCCTTTGCAAAGTTATTAAGGCCAAGACATTGCTCTGAGTGATTATTGCTTTAATAAGACAAACCCAGGCACGTGGGTTTGTCACCGCTGACGGGAGGAGGACAACGCACCGCAAGCCCGTGCATGGCCAGAACCAATAGGACCTGAAGCTAACTGTGTGTCCACACCAAACATGATAAAGTGACCAAAAAAGCGCGACATGTGCCTAGCTTTTTGCGTGCACATTTGCACCTTGAAGCTTGTACAAAGCAAACTGGATGCATTAAAATATGGCTTTTTCACACGCAACCCGGCCTTCAGTAGAGCTGGGGCCAGAGTGCAGCTGCCGGTGGATTATGGATTATGGTCTCGGATCTGACGGAGGACAGAGTGGATTACATGTTTGGCCTTGCCTCCGGTAGAGCTGGGTCCACTGCACTGGGGGTTTGGTGAGCTACAGATACAATCTAGCTACGGCAGAGGGATTCATAAACACCAGCGAGCACCCTCTCATAAACACCAGCTCCTCACCGCCTGGAAAACGTGACCTGCTCGCCCAGTTTGTGCCATGAAGGTCCAAGCTTCGCCTTTCGACACACCAACTATGTGGTGCGGGAGCTGCAACAAGGAAACCAGGTGAGGAGGCCGTTTCAAGGCTGACTTCTAGACCGAGAGGTGCTTTAAAAGCAACAACGGCTCTTTTAAGAGCCACCCACAAACCTCTTAAGAGCATTCCTGTCTAAATAGTTTAACCTATTTAATTACAGTATATACAATATTTATTTATTTTTCCTGTCTCTGTATTGAAAACAGCTTTTGTCATGTAGCTCGGGGTGATTAGCCACGATGTTTATCAGTATTTCCTCCATGTCCTGCTGAGGCTGTGACTCCATGACAGTCACAGAATCACTGACACTCTGTCCCCTGATTGGTTGTCACGGTGCAATTTGACACTAGAGTTCAGATTTTTCCAACTCGAGCAGTAGACATTATGAATGCGAATGCACAAAATGAACCACATAAAATGCAGCGCAAATTTTCCATTTCAGGCAGAAAAGCTTTTTCGCAACGCAAATCTGCTTCTGAAGTGTCGCGGGACCCAAAGTCGCGCTTCATCCTCTCCTCCATTGACTTTACATGTAAACCTGAAGCTCTAGTTACTTCTATCGTGTTTGGTGTGGACACACCGTAAGTCCTGGGAAGCTGAAATTCTTTGCAAGGCCGGCGTCCTAGGTCAACTCTTCCTGCCAATGGCGGATTGACGGGATCCTTTGGAGAAGTTTAATTGCCAAAGCAAGTAAGTGAGGTTAGTTGTTCCACAAGATACACTAACGTCTTTAAGTTGAGTGAAGGACAATAAGTTAATTGTTCCATTAGATACCTTTACTAATATTCTCAGGTAGAGAGAAGAACAACAAAGCAATTTTAGTTGTTCCACAAGATACAGTGACATCTTTAAGTTGAGTGAAGAATATCGAGAAATCTGGGGCTGATGTTATTTCACAAGATACAAAAACACCTTTAAGTTGAGTGAAACACAGATTAATTGTCAACTGTTTTTTAGGGTCCCGTATTTGGAATGTCAGAGGTGATTAAAGGTCACCTCTGAGTGCCCGCCGCAGCAGTTTAATGTTTAAAATCCTCGCTTCTGTTGTTTTTGTTGTTGTATGAAAGTGTGAACGAATGTCAGAAGTGCTGTTCAACACACGTAGTGACGGACAGTAACCTGAACGAGTAAAAACGTTTAAACTCTTTCCATAGTATCAGTACACAACACAGATTAAATATGGGAAAGTCTCAGAATAAAGATGTTGCTAGGCAGGGAGACGAGAAGTACATGTTATCTAGACATCCCAATAGCTTACAATAGACGGTGGCGTCTTTGAATAATAAGACGAACCCTGTCAGAGCATCACAGCCGTATCCGGGCTCTTACTGCTTCTAACAAGTAAAAATAACGTTCAAAAATACAAATAGTAAGAGTTTAAAAGCACAACGGAAGCTAATAAACTGCTTGCTAACGGCTAGCCATGGCGCAGATATTTAACAATCAAGAAATCCCTGCGATAGGATGAGACAGCACATCATGAATCCATGAGATCTGGAATGAAAAGTAGCTGAGACCACTTCTACATGAAAACATTCCCTTCTTCCCAGCCATCTAACAGTGTTTGTGGGTCCAGGATCGTCACTTTGTGGAACGTCAAAAAGCCGGTATAATCGGCCCGGAATACACCACTTTCACTTTTAAAAACAATCAGTAGTTTCTGCACTGTAGCTGCACACGCTGGTGCACATAGTTTTTTCTTACACTTTGCGGAGACAGACAGACCTCTACAGCAAATATGTTTTGAGTTTGTCGACTTTACACCATTCAAAATAGTAAATTTTGCAGCTTTTGCTATCCATATGCATGTTCGCTTCTGCCAGTTTGGGGTCCAAAACCCCAGAATGCATTGCGTGCATTGCAATACCGGAATGACTTATTAATTTAGAATGTAAGGAAAAGACAAAACCATTATCAATACTATTCAACATACCAGCGTTAACTTCAAGGTCTTGACAAAAAAATGCACATCTTTGAATTTTTTAGAAAATTCTGATTTACAAAAAGATCAAGAGACCATAGGCTGTCAGAAATGTTATGGGCAGATTTTTTTTTTTTTTTTTTGAGATAATTTTATCCAGATTTCCAGATATTAGATCATGAGTGGTTTGATGAAACATCCCCCTTATTGTACAATACACAACATTAAATCAACACTGAAACGTTTTTAACACATTAAGCTATTGCTTTCAAGCTGGTTTCAGGTGGTTATTGAGCCAGGAACTGGAGCAGCTTCACATGGGACAGCCCTCTGGAGCGCCTCAAACTGCACTCAACAGCGTCGGTGGTTCAGGTAGGCACCAGTGGTAGGTCTTTACCTCTTTCACGGCAACAGGAGGAGCAATGGTCTTTTTTACAGTTTCAAACCATTTAAAATAGTAGCAAGCAAAGTCATTTTTTCTTTTTTTTGAACTACCAATCCCCATACATTCATGAAAGTATGTAATTTATATCACCTTGTCTGATGACATAATTAACTGCAAAGCCAGGGAGAGCAAAAGCAGGCTGTGGCAGGGTTGTTTCTGACAGCTGTAATTCTGCTGTCAACAATAGGTAGGATAAGCAGGAAACATATCAATAGTTTCTTTGTCTCATGGGACCATGTGAGAGAATAGCAATATCTTGATTAAAAATAAGAACAGTTATTTTGTAAACCAATTACAGATCTCACAAATAACAGTTTTCAAAGATAATCAAAAATTAATGTAGGATAAGTCGGTTCTGCTTTGACTAGTCTTTATGCTGAGGTTCCCATGTTTGTCAGATCTAGTGTTTCTAATACTGCAAATCTTCTACAAATCTGTTGTGGAGAGGGTAATCTCAGTCTTCAACAGTATATCTTTAATCAGAGGGTCCTTCAGTTTCGTTGGAACAGAGATCACTACAATAAATTTCAGTTCACAGCCATTATGATCTACAACAAATCTTTGAAGGAACTTAAATACTCTGAGTTACAACAACACTTAATATTCCTCTGGGATCAATAGACTGAGTTGAATTTGATTTAAAGAATGTAAAATGGTGTTCAAATAATTTCTGTAGAATTATCCCATTCAAACTGGGTAATTTACATTTTAATGTTGAAAGAATCAAATCCACTCAGAAAGCTGTGAACTAACCCTTTAGTTTAGAGCCAATAAGAAGCTCTGGGGCTAAAGAATTATATGCTAACTTTAGGCTTGTTAGTGGCTAATGAGACAGTGTTTACACTTCCTTTGGATGTGTCTGTTTCCTAGAAGTTTTCAAAAGAAATACTGTGTTGGCATATTAGGGTAATATTCGTGGCACTTTGTGTCTTATGAATGCGCCATGGCAGTAGAGTAAGTTGCAAATATTTGTGCCAGCATGCTTATAATATTACCAAAATACTGCAGTACCATTAAACTTATGATTGAAGATTAAGCCTAGGCACAACAGAGGATGATGTCATGAATATGTGTGGAATATTTGCCGAGCACCGGCCAATGTTCTGTCAATGTGGCAAACCCTGTCAAAAAAGCCTACTGGAAGTTGATTTTTATATAGTAGTATGTCAGTTTAGCCTACTTTATCGAAATACTACAGGCTTCTAGTGTTGATTCTGTTTGGACAGCTCTAGGCTTCTTAGAAAATACAGTTTATAAAAGGGGTATGTTGATTCGATGGTCACTTGTTTAATGGAAAATACAGTTTATAAGAAGGTATGCTATTTTCTTGAAGCATTCACGGCAAGTCTGAACCCAAGATAAGTTGTTCTGGTCCTGGAAAAGACCCACAGGAACCGGTTATGCCTTTGAAGTTATCCAGATACGCATTTCATTCAGCAACTAACATAAATTTAAATATCAAAGTAGGATTCAGAGGTATTGCTTTACAACATTCATGTTCAAATTGGACCTTAAATCAGCCATAAATTCATTATCTATGCATTGTAATGTAGTGTAGTGAAGACCCCGGGCGCAGAAGCGTTTAGAGTTAAAATAACTCATTTTAGTGATGATAATGTCCAAAACTCAGAGAGTACAGAGAAATGGAAAAGATGACATAAGATGTACGACAACCAACCAGCCAAAATATGAAGACACAGGGAACATAAACTTAGTGAAGGGTTGTCAGGGGGACAATCAGGGATGGACAAAGACAGGGACAGACCTCACATGGTCACATACTTGTAGATTGACAGAGGGCTGTAAGAGTTAAAAAACAAATAACTTTGACACCCATTTTAATGTACCAATACAATCCATAAAATGCACCAATAATCCTTAAGAACTTGTTAACGTTAGTTATGGTAGTAATTACCTCTTGTCTGAAGGCTTTCCTGTATCCTGTCATGGGTGTAGGGGCAAAGGCTCTACCAGGCACACAGCTCACCACCACAGGCATCCCTCCAGTGCATGTCTCATTGGACTTCATGGCTAAGATCTGACCCAGTTTACAACTAGACAAGTGTGCTTCAGTGCCGGTGCAGTTAACAGAGAATTCCCAGTATGTTGGCTTCCTTCTGCGAGCAAACATCCTGGACAGATCGAGGAGAAAATGAATTAAAGTTAGATTGTGTAAAAATAAATCAAAAGATCATGTATGATGTGTAAATGAATGTGTTCTGTTCAGATGAAACCAAAATTACATATTTTGTACAGTGGATCAAAAAAGTATTTAGTCAGCGACTAACTGTGCAAATTCTCAGACTTAAAAAAGATCAGAGAAGCCTATAATTTTCATCATAAGCATACCTCAACCATGGCAGACAAAATGAGAAACAAAATTCAGAAAATCTTTTTAAAGAACTTATTTGCAAATTATGTTAGAAAATAAGTATTTTATCACCTACAAACAAGCCAGATTTCTGTCTCTCCCTGACCTGTAACTTCTGCTGTAAGGCCTGGTTCACAAAATCTTGCCCCGATTTCCTCCTTCCGACAAACCCTGATAATCGTGATAGCTCTTAAAATATTCCTAACGGATATTCCTCCATTGTATGGTGTGTTAAGAGTAATGGGTGGGCTCACAATGACGTGGGAGGGAGGCGCTCCGATCACAAATCAGGGATATCCAACATGGACTTTTTTTATGGCTCGATATCATCGATATACGTGTCATTTGTGAATATATTCTGCATGGTGAGCTGACAAAATTATGAAAAAGAAATAAAAAGAGTGAAGAAAGGAGGAAAATATTCAGATTCTTCTCCAGCTGCTCAGTTAGATGAAGTGCGACATGAGCGTTCAGACTACAGATGCTTTTTAAAACATTAAACATGATTCTGACTTATTAAAAAAATAAATACAATTGGAATTGTGCAATTCATACTGTCAAAAAAAAAAAAAAATCGGACATGGGCAGAAATGCCAGATTTGATGTTCATTTGGCTCCAGTGTGAATATGTAAAATAAGATGTCTCATATTTTAACAGAAACCAAAATCAAACAGGAAGAACATGACAGCTATAAAGTTATTACTATGTTGTGTCAGTGTGCAGGTCTCCGCCGCAGTGATATTGAAATAACCACAATGGGTACATGCGAGTGTGTTTTTCAAATTGGAGCGGAGCAGCAGGACCGCTGGAACTGTATATTGAAGAATATGCTCAGTTACTCACACTGCAAAACAGCACAGGATTAATTATTTGTTTATTTTAATTTAATTCAGTTTGGATTTTTTTTTTTTTGTGCACCGCAGATTTTCTTTGGGTGAAGACCGTGTCAGCAGAGCGCAATTGCGCATGGTTACAATTTAGACAGAACAGTAGGTATGAGTAACATCGGTTCGTGTGTGGTGTATCTCCACAGAGATCACACGAGGTAGGAGCAGGAGGACAACAGCTATATCCGTGATTTTTTATCGATGTGTGTGAGGTCCGAAACTACTCCAACAATACTCGTTACCTGTATTAATGGTACCTGTTGGAACTCATCAGTATAAAAGACACATGTCCACAACCTCAAACAGTCACACTCCAAACTCCACTATGACCAAGACCAAAGAGCTGTCAAAGGACACTAGAAACCAGATTGTAGAGCTGCACCAGGCTGGGAAGCCTGAATCTGCCATAAGTAAGCAGCTTGGTGTAAAGAAACCAACTGTGGGAGCAATTATTAGAAAATGGACGACATCCAAGACCACTGATAATCTCCCTCCATCTGGGGCTCCACCAAGATCTGTGGGTCAAAATGATCACAAGAACAGTGAGCAACAATCCCAGACCCACACGGGGGGACCTAGTGAATGAGCTGCAATAATAAATATAATCAATCAATCAATAATCAATATAAAGGTATCTATTTAGACTTGCTTATAAGTAACTGATATGATTTTGCTTTTGTTCTTTTTACTTACTGTCAATGCTTTTGTAAATGTTTCCTGTTTTTAATTTTCATAATTTAACGTACAGTTTCTTTTATAAATTCTATTTTATGCTCCAATTACTAAATGTTTTCATTAATTTATTATTTTTTTTCATCTGTTTTAATTTTTTATAATTCTATGTAAATTTTCTTTTAACCAGTTTCAGCAACCACAATATCCTTTTCAAGTGATGTGCATGAATTACATTGAATTGAACCAGACTGGTCCCTACTAATGCTGTTTGGTGATGATTGATGTTTTTACAAAATGGGTAGAAATAGTCCCATAAAAAATGCTGCAAAACATCACTGAACATCTAAGAATAACTCTAAAAAAACACTGTGCCTACCACCCACAGAGTGCAGGTTTGGTGGAAAGAACAAATGGCACCATAAAAAGCAGATTAAAGAAAAGCATGGAAGAAAACAAAAGGCCCTGGCCAGAGTGTCTAGACCTGGTTAAGCTATTCATGCGAAACAAACCTACAGGGACAGGTTTAACACAATTTGAGATAATACATGGAAGAACATACAGACTCCCACTATTTTTAGCTGACTTTGAAAAAAACTATAAAACAAACAACTCTGGATAACTACATGAAAAAGGTTTTGAACCTTAAAGAAGTGTCAAATGCAAATTATTGATTCTGTTCCCCCACAGGACAAACCACTGGTGAGACCAGGAGACTGGATCTATATCCAAGTCATAAAAGGAAGAACCGGTCCAGTCCAAAGTGGGAAGGCCCATACCAAGCTCTTCTGAGCACTCCCACTGCACTGAAGATCGCTGAAAGACCAAGTTGGACACATCTCAGTCACTGCAAGCTCCAGAGAGTGCTAGACCCCTAAAAAACACAGTGAGTAGTGGGGAAGTCTGATTACAAAGGGGGCTCAGCTTATACTGCTTTGTCATGTCAATGTCAGTGAAGCACTGATACCTACTCACATTAGAACCTAGGTAGTCTGGTGTCTCTGTGTGCTGAGCAGCAATGGGGTCTCAACATCTCAGCGGGATCCTCGGCTTTGTTGTGACTGTAGTGCGTGTTTTCACCCTATACCTATAGTGCACCCCCAAAGGCAAAAGAAGCCGGGAAATTAGAACTGTGGACCAGAAAATAAATAAGTGGCTGGCCCAACACTCACATTCGGATCATTATTCAGGGGGCTTCTGAATGGTATTTTGGTATATATTTTCTATGGAAAATATATACCAAAATGATGGCAAATCAAACCAATCAGAGTAGATGTCTGCTCTGTTATACCAAGATCAACGCATCAGGCTACCTTGTTGGGAAACCTATGATAATTGAGGACGGCACATGCTTTTTGTATATGAGCAACTGGGGTTATAACCCCAAGGAGGAAAATGAAGAAAAACTTACACCACCTTCAAACCGCATGACAGTGTGTGGGGAACTGATGTTCCTGAAGAATACAAACACTGGAACACTTGACAGAAATTTCCTGGCACTTTTCACCGTGTTGGCGTGGCAAAGAACACACTCAGGCTGGAAACAATGGACTACAGGCAACCTCACCATCGACATAGAAGATGGACAAAAAGAATTAAGTGCACTCAGACTAATGGTCCTCCAGAACCTTGTGATGCAAGATGTGCTAAACATGCTGACCAGTTGGAGCTACTTGGGGACAGGGGAGGATGGAGGACGAGCCGTGGGCTGTAGCTACTCAACAAGCAGGGTCTCTGCGGTGATCAGAGGGGAGTCGGCTAGATCGAGCTGGGAGACTTGGGAGTCGGAGACTCAGGAAAAAAAAATCAGACTTTATTTGGTAGAAGATATCGGAGTGCCAGGCAAGCAGTTAAATATGTTCGTTTAACTCCCTTGTTAGGTTAGCTACTGTAACACTAGAACAAACCCGGTTAGGGCAACAATGGTTACTAAATATACACTACTAGTTTCCCGGTGCAAGAGAAATCCCCACCCGCTCGCTGATGTACTGACGTGACGCGCCACTGCCGACGCAGGGTACAAATGTGCAAGCAGCGGGGTTTGAGTTTTCTAAGCAGCAACTTTAGTCCATTTGAGCTGTTTGATGCCTGGCAGCAAAGGGCGGTCTGAATGTGCTATAAGACTTGGCTCATTTACACATGCAGGGCGGCACCCTCCGCCCATTAAAAAAGGCATTTGGACCCCTGAATAAAGTCTTCATACCAGCCGTTCCTCTCCATGTCAGGACTGCAGTAGTCATGAGCAGGGCCAGAGGTTGGGGGTGGCTTACTTGGGCTTGAGCCCCCGGATGTTTTCTGTTCAACTTTAATTTTGAAAGGGGAAAAAAAAGCCTCTCTGAAATAAGTTGCAGAACCGCAGTTCACCAGGGAGGCAGCAGAGAGAAGAAATGCTTCGGCAGCCTCAGCAAACTGCCTGCTGCTGGAGTGTTGCTGATTTGGATATAGGGGACGTTTTTAGTCAAAAACTAACATAGACAACAGCAGCTGTGATAAAATGGATCATGACTGAGGTCTGTAAATCTTATTTTAACCCCTTATTTTGTTACAATTATTTTTCCTTTAGTATTTTAAACTTATTAGTAAATTATGGTCCCTACCCTGTAAGATTTGTTGCTGGACATGTATCTGGCTGGTTATGGCAAAAAAACTGGTCCCAGAAGGCACTTTGTTCTTGCAACTACAACCTAAGCACACTAGATGTCACTTTGGTGCCCATGTTCCATATTCAACCATTAAATCAGTGTAAGAATGAAGAACAGAACAGGAAAAACAACAGAGGCTAGGCTAGGCTAGTGACACTGTTGCTTTCTACCATATGCTCTTAATGGATGTACGCTGTGTTCGCTGGACCAGTGATTTCAGTCAGCAGCTGACAGTTGTTGATAGTTAATGTGGTTTGATTCTTGTTTTACTTAATTCAAACATATTAAGTTTATTCCAGTGTCTTTTATCTGCTTAAAGGTGATCTGAATGCAAAAGTTGAGATGCCTAATCATTTAAAACAAAAATATTTTGTCCGTCAGTCAACTGGGCTATGCCTCTGATCATTTTCAATCCTAAATCCACAACTAGTCGTGAGTCAGAACAGCAGCTTTTGGTTTAGCACTCCCTTTAGTAGTTGCCATTTTCACAAAAAGCCATGTAAAAGGTATCTGAAAACAATCTCTTGATAGTAGTTGACGACTTTATAACCTAATGTTTAATTCCAAGAGACAATGGGTGAGTTGAAGCTCTTAAAAACAATTTTTTGGGGGTTTAGCCGCAAGGAGAAGTTACCACACGTTGTTCCCTCTGCCATCTTGGCCCCTTGTGTTTTATCTTATCATATAATATGTACATGTGTGAGTGAAAGTATTTCTCCATCCTGTCTTTGTATAACCTTAACAGGGTGAATCTTTCATTTCTTAAGAGGAAGCTGCCTATCACACCCTGGTTATGTAAATTTTATTTTATACATTTTATTTTATGCTTTCTTTGAGTGTTTTTCTGTTTTAATTTTCACACTTCTATCATGCATTTGTTTTGTTTTTACTGCTGAATCATGCAAAGCACCTTGCCTTGTGTCGAAAGTGTGCTTATAAATAAAATTGACTTTCTTTGCCTTGACTGCAGAGAGCTGGAACCAAGTAACAAACGCACGGGAAGGTGATTTTATGTGTACACATTTTAGTTGTGCACACATCAACAACAAGGTAATTCAAGATGATTTACATGATTCGGTGGTAAAGAAACCAAACATCTGATTAAAAGCATTAAAAACACAACATTAGTAAAAGTACCACAAAAGCATGAAAGTAAAAACAGCAATGAAGCATAACATGTGAAAATCTGAGATCAATTCAAATAGTTTACTCAAAGGCAGCTTTAAACCGATGAGTTTAGATTTAAATCAGCTCTGTGTTTCAGCAGCTTTGCAGTCATCAGGAAGTTTGTTTTGCAGATAATGGAGCAACAAAGATGTGAAAAACCGGACGAGATTGGAGACCGTTCTGGAAGCGATTGGAAAGCTGAAGGAACAGTTGATGCGTTGATTCGTGCTGATGTGACTCAGAACCAGATGCTGGGAGAGCTGGGACGCAGACAAGACGCTGCAAGAGATGATCTGGGACTCATTCTCAAATTGTCATCGAACTTGGAGTAACTGTCGTTGCGGACTGGTGCAAATGGAAATGAATGGTTCCGGAACTCTAATCTGAACTTTACTTTGAATTTTAATTTGGTTGAATTAGATTATAAAAGAAACCGCTGACAGACTGAAGGGCAGAGAGGAAATTTGCTCTCACTGTTATCCAAACTATTATTATTTTGGCTCCCATGTAGACCTTCAACTGGTCCATAATTAAATGCTAGTGAGTGGAATGTATAAAGAGTATCCTCTCCCCCGTCCACCTGCATCTACTGACGCACACACTGACACGGAATTCAGACACACACACGCATCATCTCGCTGTATCTTAAGGCTCTCTCCTGCACCAGGAAGCTGGATGACGGCGCCCCTCGGTGGCAGCGTGTTACCCTGTGGACTGGAGCTCATACCCGCCCATCCCTACTGATATTTCAATGTTAATGTCTGAATAAGTGCTTTAATGTTTAGGTGTGGTGTTTTTCTATTACCTGTTTTTTGACTCTTGACTAGGATCAAAACACATGTGAGCGCTTCCCCCCCACCCCCACCTTGTGTATCTGTTTATTATCTGCTATGTGGTTGCGCCGCACAAGCTGGTGGCAGAAACCACGGTATGCCCGATCTGTGATGTGTAACAAATGTTTGTATGTCTACTCTTGATCAGGCTGTACTGAAATGAATTTCCCTTTGCGGATTAATAAAGTATTTCTGATTTTGAGAAGAGGAACATAGAAACTGAAAGCTGCTTCTCCATGTTTGGTTCTGATTCTAGGGATGATTAGTAAACTAGAGTTGGAGGACATGAATGGTTTGGGGGGCTGCTATGGTTAAAGCATGTCTTCAACATACATTGGTGCTAAACCATTCAATGATTTATAAACTAGTAGGAGTATTTTAAAGTCTGTTCTCTGAGCTACAGGGAGCCAGTGGAAGGACTTTAGAACTGGGGTGATGTGTTCTACTTTCCTGGTTCTAGTGAGAACACGAGCAGCAGCGTTCTGGATCAGCTGCAGCTGTCTTATTAACCTTTTAGGTAGACCTGTGTGTAAGCTGTTGCAGTAATCAATTCGAATAAAGATGAACTCATAAAAAAAATGTCTAGGTCTCCTTGTGTCATCAGTCCTTTAATACTAGAAATGACCCTCAGGTGATAGAAAGCTGACCTTGTTATTGCCTTTATGTGACCTTGGAGGTTCAGGTCTGAGTCCATTATTACACCTAGATTTCTCGCCTGATCACTAGTTTCTAACTGGATTAACTGAAGCTGTGTGCTGATTCTGGATCGTTCCTCTTTAGGTCCAAAGATAATTACTTCAGTTTTGTTTCTGTTCAGCTGGAGAAAGTTACGGGACATCCAGCTATTGATTTGTTCAATGCATTCATTTAGTGCTTTGATTGGTATATAGTCACCTGGTGACATTATGTACAGCTGAGTATCATCTGCATAGTTATGGTAATTAATTTTCCTGGCTGTTATAATCTGGACTAACCAGAGCATATAGATATTACATTACATTAGAGCCTTGGGGAACCCCACATGTGATTTCTGTTCATGTTGAAGAAAGGTTTCCAACAGAAACAAAGAAATCCCTGGATTAGGACTCAAACCTGCAAAGTACTGTACCAGAGAGTCCGACCCAGCTCTCCAGTCATTCCAGTAGGATATTGATGTCAACAGTATCAAATGCTGCACTGGTTCCACCATAGTCTGTATGTGGATGTCATTGAATACTTCATTGAAAAAAATGTTTAAAAAAATCATAAAAAATTGAAGTCTCAGTGCTGTGATGAGCATGGAATCCAGGCTGATAAGTATCAAAGCGGTTGGTCATTGTTAGGAAACAATTTAATTGTTGAAACACAGCTTTTTCAATCATCTTGCTGATGAATGGAAGATTGTGTGTTGTCCAGGTTGTTTTTAAAGCCTGGGGGGAGACACCTGACAGGAGGGATGAGTTAACCATTAAAATCAGATCAGATATAATGAGGGGGAAACTTTCTTTAAAAAAAGCTGTGGGTAATAAGTCAATGCAGCAAGAGGAGGAGCTTAATTGCTTAATGATTTTATTGAGGGTTATTTGGTGTAAATTATGCAATACAGACATTTTGGAACGTGGAATTGGGGCATGAGGTGGTGTGGTAGGATACATTTGTTTAAAAGTTTTAACTGAACTGACCCCTAGAAAGCACTGTTTTACAATGGTCTCATTGTGACTCAAACATTTGGTAGAGATTGAGCTTTCAAACAAACACACAGATGATCAGACAGCGCAGTATCAACTAAAGAGATGTTAGAGATATTTAAACCTTTGCTAATAATTAAGTCTACAGTGTGTTGTGTGTTGGCTGCTAGTTGGGAGATTTACAGGATATCAGTCCCAGGAAGTTGATTTAGTCCAAATGTTGGTCTTAGTTGTGTCCCGATCGAGATTTGTCCCCTCATTTGTTCATGAGGCATTTGTTGTGTAGCCAGGTGAATAGGGCATATGCTGTATGTCTCTGCTTGTTTATGCTGCTCTGCTGACAGCTTTGGGTGCTGGTATGAATTCTCCTGGTAATACTACTCTTTAAAACTTCACAAGTTGTCGGAGGGGAGCTTTTACCAGACCTGAGATACCCTGACATACAATTTCCTAATCAATTTTCCCTTGTCCTAGTCCGTAGTATCACTTAAAGCATATAAAGGAAGGGAATTCTAAAGGTTTTGAGAGGCCGATGAAGTTGAATTTCAGACATAAGACTAACTATTTAAAAGGAGGACATTAAGTAGACTGTTTTGGATGTAAAAAGACAGTTTTTGTTTGAGATGGCTGTTCTGGAGTTTGAAATTTCACTTCCAACAGTAAGTTTTCATTTAATATCCTTTGAGTGGTTTTTATTGTGTCTACAGCTATGATTCATATAAATGATTGCCATACATAATTTCAATCACAAGCAGGGATAGGATAGTGTTGAAACTCAGCCCAGGTGCTTGGAAGTTTCTTTAGCTTCAGTGGCTCATGAATAATATTTTTTTCCTTGAATATCCCAAACCTTCTGGTGCTGAGTTGTAGCCCTGTGAGGTCAGGCAAGGTTTCTTTAAAAGCAGAAGAGAGCTACTGGCATCTGGTAGCAGCTAGCAAATATCAAAATAGTTGTGAGCAAAATGGAGCTGCACCAGTAGTGCTACCAAAAGGTTTGTTTCCACTATCAGAACTTCATGGTAATTTAACGAAATATTTTTCTGACGGATTAATCAATTGGCCTGCTCCTCTAAACATATCAGATTATCAGATAGTAGCATCCCTGATCAGAGCCAAAAGGTGCCCAGAGCAGCAGATAGAAAAGAGATCAACATGGAAGAAGCAGGGCGTGTTGCTTGTTTCTGTTTGCTGTTGTTATAAACTGCTTCACAACTCCTATTTTTACAAAGTCAGTTGTTTGGCGACCTCTTAAATTACAGTTTATCAGTGCAACTTAACCTCAGCTCCCACCGAGCAATGGTCAGTACATTTCCAAGTAAATCCCCGATGATCTTCTATAAAGAAAGATTTCTCACTCATGTACACAAGCCTACACACAGCAGGGTCATGACAGTGGCTCAACCGTGGCTCCCGTTGGAGGAGAAAAACAAACATTCTGACCACAGATCTTGAACAGATTGGTAGTTCGGAAAAACTCCACAACATCCAGCTCACCTCTAAAAGAATCTCAGTTTTTAAATTATATGTAATATGTACATAGAAAGGGTGTCAACAAAAATGCAGGTTTGACCTGGAAATATATAACACACTGCCAAAAGGAGGTAAAAATGTGAAGGGGTTAAATAAAATGGTGCCCTCCCAAAATAAGCCAAAATAACCCCAGCTAAATTGCTCTGGCGCTGGGTCTTTGGGTTCCAGAAGTCAGAGAAGAGACACAGGCAGTACAAAAGGGACGGATGGAAGAATACTTTCTATGTTAGGAAAGCCTTTTCTGCAGCCAAACAGTGAAAATGGTAAATAAAGCTAAAAAGAGAATTGTATGGTCTGATCTAGAATTAGCACAATAGCCAACTTTCATTCTTAATCGTAAAGTAGATAGTAAAAACATACACATTTCCATTCACTAAGTAATCCATAAAGCACTCAAAAGACGTTCACAGAAAAAACAACAGAAAAAACAACAACTAATTGTCTTTGGATCTACAGTTTGCTCCAAATGGGAATATTAATTTACATGTAGGTACATTTCTTAAAACCAGGGGTTTCCAAAGTATTTCTGTTGGGCCCCCCTTTGGTTTCTAAGAAAGTGTTCAAGCACCCCGGTAATTATTACTTTTTAATTTATCTTATAATGTTTTAAATTTTTATGAATATGTTTACTGTGAAGCTATATCTAACGTTGATTTCAATACATTTTCAATGCATCTAAGTGCACAAAAACACAACTAGTAATAATGGACTGCACTTATATAGCACTTTTTGAAGCCCTCCAAGCACTTAATGCCTCTATTCATTTATTGTCACAAATCACAATTGTAAAGTTTGTTTTTTGAAACTGAGCTCTTCAGTCATCACAACTTTCAGTAACTATGTGCGACAGCTGTGATGTCACTTTATTCGGCAGGAAGAGCTCTGTGTTTCTGCTCTGCATCACTGAATTTGGTTAATTGAACACTGCTTTCAGAAACATGCTACTATATGCATGTTTCATTAAAAACTTGTTACATTAAAATTTGTGGCCAAGATCTCTGCCCCCTCCTTCAAAAATATGCACACGTCATCTTGCAGTTTTAAGACCCCGGATAGCGCCTACCCAGATGGCAGTTAGCAGGACTGGCAGTGAAATAGAACGGCTCTTTGAGATTAACATGGAATGCTGACAGTCATGACTTAGACAGTTGTCGTTTCGTTCCCTTTTTTGCTAAAGATGCTTCATACCTCCACTGTTCGCTCCTCTCCAGTGCGTCTGTCTCTCCGGTTACTGGCACACACAGCAGGGCAGGCAAAGTCCTCATTTAAATACTGCTATTTTCTCCTGTTATGAATTACACCTGCAATCTTAGTAGATTACTCGCAAATGAAGGACAAAAACTTTGGTGCTCAATTTTGCATTCTTTATTTGGAATATCGACTAATGACGGTCACATTTTGCTGTGCCTTATTGATTATAGAAGGAATGATGGAGTGCAGGGAAGCATATAATCCTCCACAGTTGTGTGGGGTTTTTCACTCTGTGCGACGATGTAAAAAACTATATATGAGCACAGTTCTGCAGGTGTTTGGGGTAGCAAAACCAAAGGCAAGATATGCTTTGTTATATTTTCTTCTCTTTGACTTGGAATGTAGTTGGTTTAGAAGCTGATTTAGTGTTTTATCTTCTGCTTCTCTGTTTAATGGAAGCCTCCTCAAAAGCCTGTCCCTTATATTACCATATGATTTTTATCCAATCATAATGCACCCCCCTCTGCAATGACTGTGTCCAAACTGCTGCAGCTCCTGGCTGTGGTCTCATAATGGAACACAGTATGTTTCACAAGACTGATGCATGAGCAGCCTGACACGTAAACGGAAAGTTGGGGAGCATCTGTTCTCCGCTGTGGTTACCCAAAGCAGGAGACTTCCAGCTTGAGCAGACAGAAAATATAAGGTTATCTGGAGTCCTGGAAGTTTTAATGGTGGGCCATGTTTAATTTGTGGCTAGTAGGGCTGAGAGCTTCCTTACGTAAGCAGGATTTATGATACATCAGTGGTTTCTCATACATTACATCAACTGAGCACAATGCACTGATGTCAGTCAGCCAGGAGTTAGCTACAGGCTTCAGTCTTCAAGGATCTTTGATGTCATACACATCTGTGTTACTCTGGATACACATCTCCCCCCCAGAGATATACAGAACAATGGGGGGGAGAGACAGGGTCCACCCTGGACAAGTCGCCAGTCCACTACAGGGCAATACACAGAGATGAGACTTGCACACACACTCACACCCAAAGGTAATTCAGAGTAATCCCTTCACCTGCCAGTCGTGTTTTTGGACTATGAGGAAGGACACCAGAGTACCCAGAGAGAACCCACACATGCAGACAGCTCCACACCAGGAGCTTCTTGAACCTGTGTTAAACCTTGGTGAATGTGTGAGTGGGTGAATGTTGAGTGAAGCGCTTTGGGGTCCTCTGGACATGATAAAGCACTATACAAGCACAGGCCATTTACCATTCCTGCAGGGGAACAGTGTTACCAACTGTGCCACTATGCACCATCTACTTAGTTTGATTTATGCATAACTTAAAGAAAAGCAAAAATAAAAGGACAGAAATAATCTTTAAAGAAAATAGTCACTTCCACAAGAACAGAGAAATGGGTTGTTTCCATAAAGTTATTTCTGGCAAGGACATTTTGTACTTCCTGAGAAGTCCCCATTAGTCTCTCCCTGTGCAGCACTTGTATTTAATATCTGTAGAACACAACACAATATTTATCCTGTTTGCTGTTTTCAAGGCATAACTTTTAAAATCTTGCTATGCCCTGATACGGAGAACTGGAGCATCCCTACTGGACATGCCTCAATGATTTTAAACCTACTAGATTAATCTATTCTCAGGTGATTTCACCTTTATGCACATGTTTGGTTAAATAGGGTGACCATATTTTGATTTTTTTTAAAAAGGACACTTGCCGCAGTCCGGAAACACTTTCAGGACTTTAGACTCAAACATACTTAAGGAGTACATTCTCCATATGGTTAGACTGAACAGTTAAATAAACTTCAGACAGGATTTCAAAATTGCAAAAATTACCTTTAAATCTCAGGAAATTAATAATAGAAATAATTACTCGTCTGCTTTAGAAAAATGTCCCAGTAACAATAATAGATGGTCTCTTTCTCTGCACAGCATTATTTCCTGTGTCCAGGTCAAACTACTGGATCTATGTCTCTTTGTCACGCACATAAGCACATACAGTATGCCAGCTGTTAGTCTTTAAAGCTACACTGGTCCTTTGATATCTATTAAAGAATCCCAAGGAAACAAGCCGCACAGCACAGCTCGCAGTCTTTTCTGTCAATGAATGGATCAGATCCATCCACTAGGCAGCAGCTCAGGGCGGACGACAGATAAGAGAAATGGTGTTTTATGGCCACCATTGCTCCAGTCATTTTAAGAATGCTTATTTCCCCCCTGATAAACAATAAAACCTGGTTATTTTCACCAGTTTATGATATCCCCCCAGAAAGCACATGGAAAGTGGACATGTCTAGGGAAAAGAGGAAGGTTGGTCATCCTAGTTAAAAAAACATGAACACATCAAGATATGGTGCATTTGCTGGTTTTAGCATCTCTTTAGGTGACGCTTTAAATGGTTAACAGGCAACAGCTGAAGACCTATAAGAGTTTTACCCCTATAAACTCTCACTGAACATTATGGGCTTGATCTCCCCTCAACACAAAACACATGCTTACTTGTAGACTCTGGCATTAAACTTCCTCTCCCCTGGGAAGCCAAACATGCCACAGATGACTCTGCTGTTCAATTCGTTCCATTCTGTGTTACAGATCTGCATCCATTTGCCGCCATCTTTCACCTCTACGTAGCCCTCGGTCACAGGGATCCGTTTACGGTACGACGACAGGATGGCTCGTATGCGCACATCCTCCACATGAATGTCAAGGTTCTGTGGGAGAACATTAAGAGACATATGTCAGGAAAAGTGCTTTTACCTCAGGTCCTCAAATAATGAGAAAAGATATGATGAATACACTGACGTACACACAGCCACCCACCAACCCACCCACACACACACCTACCTAAGATTTTACCTGTACGAGCTCTCTTATTTCAGCTCAATTTCAATGGCTTTGTTGGACTTTGGATTCAGTTAAAACAATCTGCAATTCCCTCATTTATAGTGTTGGTTTCAAAATGCAATGATTTTGATGAAAATGGTTCTAAACTGGGATTAGGTTATCCTGAATTATCTCTGTAGTTATGCAGACTGACCACTTTGCTTTACTCTGCTACTTTTCTCTTCTACTATTCTCCAGATGTATTTTTCTCTATTATTATTGATGTTATACTTGTTTTCTCTCAGTGTAGAAGCCCTATTTAGTCTGGTTTTGCACTGTAGCTCCACAGGACAAGAAGAAAACCCAGCTCCTCTTATGATCCATCTGTCTGTGTCTCCCTCACTCTTGTCTGTTTCAATCAATTTCATTCCCTTCCCCGGCCAGCTCCTGTGTCCTCGTTTGTCTTATCGTTATCAGGTGTGTTCTGTTAGTCCTCCCTGTGTTCTCCTCCCCTCTCCCAGGTGTTCTCTATTTTGTTAGGCGCCCTTCTCACAGTATATATATCCTTTTGTATCCGTCTGTCCTTGTTAGTTCGTTATTGTGTACGTCCTAACTACATTCTGTCTCGGCAATCTGTGGATTTCTTTGATTATTTCAATAAATGGGTCGCAAAGGCTCCAAATGTCGCTCTGTATTTGGGTTTTCTCTGAACCAACCCCTGACAGCTCCAACAATGAAGGGAGAGGTGGAGAGGACCAGAGGTTTTATAAGGGCGTGCTCCAGCCTAGATCAATCTCTTCCATACATAGCAATGGTCACGCTGTAATTTGAGAGATATTTTCTTCACTAGTGAAGGAAAAGCAAATGAAATTCTGGGAGAAACTCACTCCAAGGGACACAAAGACTGCTGATGTCAAGTGAAACCACTGATAAAACAAACCCGTTGTTTTGCCATAAAATCCTGCCAACAGTTTCCTAAATTAGAGACGCTGCTGTGAGAGAGGGACAGAGTAACCAGTGTTTTCAAAGATTTCCCGACCAAGAGTCATTTTTAATTCATGCAACCTTAGCTACTTATTTTCCTTGTTTAATGTTTGAAAAATGAATCAGAGTGGCTTTAAGAAACACCATGTGGGTTACCTGTAGGCCACATACACAGTGAACCAGCGTGTCCTACGTCTAGGCCTGCATTTCATAAACAACAAAGATTGCTATTCGTGACATTCAAAATAGAGATCGCTTTAAAATAGATTTTTTAAACACAGAAAACTCATCTCATGAGCCGTGTTTGACAACATACTAGAATTAGATTGTTTACTGCTGTGGTCAATCAATACATAGACCTAATTTTCCAAAGGTTAATTACTTTTAATCCAGATAATGTTTTAACAAAACATTACTTAATCCAAATTGTTTATTTTTCCTTACATTGTTTATTGGTTTAGACATAAATAAATGGTGATAATTAGTTTAAACTAATCACAATTAGTGAACTAATTTTAGTTTTACTTCTAGCATTGCAATTTAAGCATTGTTTTTTTGCATCCAGATTCCTACAGAACTATAACATCAGTTTTTATGGTTTCTATTCCTTTGCATATTCATCCATTCATTGTGTTTTTTATTTTTGGTAGTTATTCATTTGTTGTTAGTAGTGTGTGTGCCACTAGCTTGGTTATTTAAAATGTTTGCCTTATTTATCATCTTTTGTAAATAAATTCTTGTATTTGGAAAATTAGTTATTTGTCCTATATTCCATATACATATGTAACAATTTGCTGTTCAATGAACCTATAGAGCTCACTCCTTCATCTTTTGTTTATTTACCTCAGACTTAACCAGGCAGGTCATTATAACAATAACTGAGACTGAAATATTTGGCTATAATATAGTTCTTGAATATCAGCTGGTGTCCTGTATATAATAATTTTCCATAAATTATTAACCTTATTGATTTCCACAAGCAATCCTTCATAAATATTCATAGCCAAATGATTACATCCTTCGTGATTCCTAACAGCCGTAATTAGGCTGTTTCCAATTAAGACAGTAAAATCCACATTGTAGCACAGAAATGATGCTAGCTATATTAATATAGCATCCAGATGGTCAGATGCAATCAGAATGCAAACATTATCTGTGTTCCCAACACATCATAGTCTGGAATTCAGGATTCAGTTCAGTTCAAGTAAGTTTATGTATATAACACCAATTCACAACATATATCATCTTAAGGCACTTTACAAGAAAAGTTATTTCAATCAATCAATCAAATCAAAAAGACTTAATTGATCCCATGAGGGGAATTTCAGTTTACAGCTCAACCTGTCCAAGATCATGACAAACAAACAAACAATACAAACAGATCCAGATCACTGAAGGGCTTGCAGCCACAGAATGGCGCTCCCATATATGCAGATAAGAAACAGATACACAAGGCCGGCGAGGGTCAACGGTGGGAAAAAAAAGCGCTCAACTGTATTTTGATTCCTTAGTCCAGAATCAAAACACAGGTAATACAAAAAAACACACCTTAAAATAGAAATCGATTTATTTCCAATACAATTATACAAAGATTCCAATCAGTTAAAAGTTTCCTATGTAAGGAATCCCAGCGGATTGTATTGAGTCATCGGTTTGAGGTTGGACCCAGAATATCCAGACTCCAACCACAGCAATTCCTCAGCAATCACTCATACTTGGCAGTAGGGCTGAACGATTAATTGCATATGCAATTAAATCGCGATTTGGTAAAATGCGATTTCCTAATCGCAAATGCTGCGATTTGACTTGACGTAAACATATCTGCTAAAGTCACGTGACTTGCAAACAATGCAGGGAGAGAAGGAAACGCTGCACTTTAACCAGTTATAAAATGACCTAAAGCTTAACAGAATCCAACACTACACAATATTTGGTACCAAAGAGGAACAGTACATCAGTTGTGAGAAATTATATCTGCTATGAAAACGTTGATGCTGCGCAACGCCAGGTATTATGCAGAACCAGTCTTGGTATTGTTGCTGCCTCACGAGGTAAGCTACAGTACGAACCTTTATCAACACCTAAAAACATCACACCACCAAATATGTGAGTTGCACGGCTAAACTGACCGCCACCAGTGTTTCAATTTCCAGTAAACAAACTTCGAGGCGAAAGGGATTGCTGACCGAGCTGTTTGAAAGAATCACTCCTTACGAACATAAAAAAACGGCACACTGAAATAATTCGTGCTATAACGGGTTTTATAGCCAAAAGTATGCTTTGTTAACCATGATGAATAAGCTAGGATCCAATCTCACACACACATTTTACCTGCGCTGTATAAAAAATGCCGACAGAAACTTAAAGCCGCACTGAAACAGCGGAGTATTTTGTAACAACTGACCTGAGATCAAACCGCTCTACGGAGCCATACCAGAGTCTGAAAGTGCATTAGATCGATGGAGAATTAAAAATCAGAGCTTGTTCCTTCAAACATCCTACTTCCTGGATAACCACACGGAGGAAAATATTGCAGCCGGAGGGAATTATTAGCTGGGATCAAAAGGAAGAAAACCTTGATTGCAGAACGACACTGATGACCATCGAGTGTGATGATTAAAAGTAGATAAAGTTGTTAATATTCGCCTTTGTCTTAAAATAAGTAAATAATCTAATGGAATAGAATAAATTATGTATAACAATCTGTTTAAAATACACAATATATTTGATTGCATTAATTAAAAAATGCATGACAAAAGCCCCACAAAAATAATTGCACATTAAATCACAATATTGAAGAAAAAAAATCGCAATTAGATTATTTTCCAAAATTGTTCAGCCCTACTTGGCAGGCATCAATCAATCAATCAAACTTTATTTATAAAGCGCTTTTCAAACAAACTTACTCAAAGTGCTTTACAGATTTAAAATAGCCCCACAACCCCCCCCTTCAAAAATAAAATAATTAATGCAAATACAACCCCCTCCCAACCCAACCCATCAGCCATTCTCAAACACACACACACACACTTAAAAGCTACGAAAAGCGGCCTGAGTACAGATGAGCCAGGAAATGCCATCGTGGGAGCCATCTGCATCAGCAGCAGATCAACAGCAGCAGCCAAGGCTCCGACCCAGGGCGCCCAGAGGACGGAGGGCTGGTACCCCCACCTCCACCCAAGCGCTACCTGGGGGGCACCCAGGGAGCCAGAGCCGACCATCGCCCCCGATGCAGGGGGCCCCTAGAGAGGAAACACTGGCAAGAAAGATTAAAATAAGTTAAAATATAAAGTTTACAAAATATAAAGTGTATAAAGTATAAAACAATAAATGTAAAACAACGATAAGATAGATCAAGATAAAAATGCAAAGCAGATTAATAAATAAACAGTTAAAAGCTAAAATAAAAATTAAATCAGGTAAAACATGCTGAGTGGTTAAAAATATATTAATAAATAAGAATTAGTTAAAAGCTAAGCTAAAAAGTTGAGTCTTGGGCCTGCTTTTAAAAACATGAACGTTCTCTGCGGCCCTGAGGTTCTCTGGCAGCCTGTTCCAGAGGTGAGGGCCATAATAATGGAAAGACGCCTCACCATGAGTGTGTGTCCTGACTTTGGGGATGATACGGAGACGGCTGTCAGAGGAGCGCAGAGACCGCGAGGGTTCATACGGTAAAAGCATTTCTGACAGATAAGAAGGCCCAAGACCATTAAGACACTTAAAAACCATTAAAAGAACCTTAAAATCAATCCTAAAACATACGGGGAGCCAATGCAGTGATTCTATGACTGGTGTAATGTGCTCCCACCTCCTGGTCTTCATCAGGACACGAGCTGCTGAATTCTGTAAAAGCTGTAAACTTGAGGTAATCTTTTTGGGAAGACCAGAAATCAGGGCATTACAATAATCAATTCTACTAGTGATAAAAGCTGCATTAGGATCTCCGTATTGGCCCGAGAGAGAATGGGGCAGACTCTGGCAATGTTCTTTAGGTGATAAAAACCTATTTTGGTTATGTTTTTAATGTGAGGGATAAAAGTCAGCTCAGAGTCAAAAATCACACCCAGGTTCTTCACTTGTAAAGAAGGATTAAAAGACAATGATTGTAATTTTGGTAAAAGTTTCTCTCTCTGAGCCTCAGGACCGATAACTAAAACCTCAGTTTTGTCCTGGTTGAGCTGCAGAAAGTTTTCTGCCATCCAGGATTTAATGTCTAAAATGCAGTTAAAAAGTGCATCCATTGGCCGTGTGTCATCAGGAGACACGGAGATGTATAACTGTGTATCATCATAACTCAAATCAAATCAAATCAAATTTTATTTATATAGCGCCTTACAACAGCCAAAAGGTGCCCAGGGCGCTTTCCAGAATAAAAACACAAATAAAAACAAGAACCACAGTAGACGGCACTAAATAAATAAAAGCACGTAAAAAACAACAATTAAATCAGTTGCTATGGGTCGAAAGCTTGTCTGAAAAGATGTGTCTTCAGCTGTGATTTAAAAACACACAACTCAGAGTAGCTTCGAAGCTGCACTGGAAGTGCGTTCCACAGCTTTGGGCCTTGGACGGAAAAAGACCGGCCTCCAAACTTTTTATAGTTATACTTGGGTGAGACCAATGTGATGAGATTTGAGGAGCGGAGAGTTCTGGCTGGTTGGTAGACCATTACCAAGTCAGTGAGATAGTCAGGGGCCAGACCGTTGATGGCCTTGAAAACAACCATCAAGATCTTAAACTCTACCCTAAACCAAACTGGGAGCCAGTGGAGAGAGCGGAGGACCGGGCTGATGTGAGAGTATTTAGAGGTGTTGGAGAGGAGACGTGCTGCAGCGTTCTGTACCAGTTGAAGACGGTTGAGGAGTGATTGATTAAGTCCAGTGTAGAGGGCATTGCAATAGTCAATCCGCGAGCTGATGAAGGCATGGACAGCCTTTTCGAGGTCAGCTCGGGATAGGAAAGATTTGACCTTGCTGAGTAGCCTTAGCTGGTAAAAACTTGCCTTCACTACAGCACTTATTTGTTTTCCAAACAACATGCCACTGTCAAAGATAACACCCAGGTTGCGCACCGCCGGAGCAAAATGAGGTGTTGGAGGACCAAAACTGGGGGAGCTGTTTGGTGAGTCCGGGGTGAACAGGATGTACTCAGCAGTGGCGGCTGGTGATAAAAATTTTTGGGGGGGCGCACTGGCAACAATAAACTACTTGCTGTCACGGTGGTGTGTCGATGTGGACCCAAAGGCAGGGAGGAATGGAAGGAGGCAGACAGGTGAAAGGTTAACAGATTTAGTGATGGATAAACTATTTACAACAATAAACTATTTACAACAAACTATTTACAACAATAAACTATAACATTAAACTACTAGCAACAATAAACTATTTACAATAAAACTATTTATAAAATTAAACTATTTATAACATTAAACTACTAGCAACAATAAACTATTTACAACAATAAACTATAACAAACTATTTATAACATTAAACTACTAGCAACAATAAACTATTTATAACAAACTATAACATTAAACTACTAGCAACAATAAACTATTTATAACATTAAACTACTAGCAACAATAAACTATGTACAACAATAAAACTATTTACAAAATTAAACTACTGGCAACAACAAACTATTCACAACAACAAACTATTCACAACAACAAACTATTTACAACAACAAACTACTTGAACAAAAATTTTGCTCTCCTCTCTTTCAGGCCAGCATGAACATGACGATTTTTTGTCACCTCTTCGTTGTGCCTTCTAATGCCAACTCTGTAGCCCTCGTCTAATTGTTCAGCAATGCTAACGCGGCCAAAAAACTGTAGCTTCATACTGTTGTCAATGTGGCAACGGCTACTTTCATGACGTTTGCATTTTTCAGAGAGATGTTTCAGGTCTCTGACCCCTGTTGTTGTCCACAACACTTCCGTGCCAACACTTTGAAAAAGCAAGCAGGGAAAGCAAAAAAGAGCATTGCTTACTTCGCATCCAGCGAGCCAACTGTGTTTAGCATAACACAGACCGGAGAAGCCTCGGGTGTAACTCCGCCCACGGTCACTTGCCTGCTGCTGGATCTGTAAACCGGGTTTCTCCGGTCCAAGCTCCTTAATCCTTTTTTTTTCCTCCAGCGAACGTCTCGTGAAAGGATTGAGTTGTAAAGAAACAACCGAATTTTCTTTGGCCATGTCTGCTGTTTTGTTGTACGTCTATCTCGCTTCTTCGCCTCCGTAAACCCGCGCGCGGGAGTGTCTATGTTGGAGTGACAAGCGCGTTGCCAGTGACTTTGACTGACAGCCAGGTATCATGAATCAATCAGATCGCAAGAAAAATTAGCCTAGCGCGCTGATTCGTCAGGGGCGCAGCTCTCTGCGCCCCGAGGAGAATCTTTAAGTGACCAATTAGAGACCAGCATGAAGTCACATGGTAGCCGCAAGTTTGGAAGATACATACACACTCATTTGGCCGGCGCCCCTTGATATTAAAAACTAATAAAACAACCCAAAATAAATCCAATATGAAATGGAAAGGCTTACAAAAATAAAAGTAACACCCATTGTATGAGTGAACACTGAACAGACGTGGTAATGACTTTTTATTACATAATTTATGTTTACTGTGTGTATTAATTCTTTATGAAATTTTGATGGGGGCGGCGCCCGAGCGCCCCCTATTGACAAGCCGCCACTTGATTTTTCTCTTTGTTGAGGTCTTTCTAAGTTATTTTTAACACACAAGCACACTACTACACTTATTTCCAGTTGGTGTACGTTACGTTTTTGGAACCATTTGAGTTTCACATGTTTGTTCTCTGTGTGCTAAGATCTCACTAGCTCGTTAGCTTAGCTTCGTAGCAGCTATGGCTACATCACTTCTGTCTAACTCTTCTCTGTGTCAGATGTTTAGTTACTCCCCCGTCTCCTTTAGTGATAATGGTAAGTATAATAAATGTAGCATTTTTGTAGCTTTGGAGGTGAGGATTTCAGAGTTAGAGCCCCAGCTCCGTGCTGTTGAGAATCCAGTAAATAGTCAAGACCTGTAAGCCAGCGTGGAGCCAAGAAGGATAGAATCACCTAGCGGTCCTCCAACAGAAACCAAGCTGCTGGGATCTCAGGCCAACTGGTTGACGGTACGTAGAAACAGACTCTGGTAACTGGCAGTTCCATTGTCCAAAACGTGGCTTTAGAGACCACATCGACCATAGTCAAATGTTTTCCAGGGGCCAGAACAGGTGACATAAAATCCAACCTGAAACTGCTGGCTAAGGATAAGCGTAAATACAGTAACAATGTTATTCACACTGGCGGTAATGACACCCGGTTACGCCAATCGGATTTCACTAAAATTAGTGTTGCTTCGGTGTGTAAGTTTGGTCAGAAGATGTTGGACTTTGTAATCTTTTCTGGACTCCTGCCCGATCGGACCAGTGACGACATGTTTAGCCGCATGCAGTCATTACCAGAGGCCAAATTAATGTAATCCAAATGAAATGAATGACTTAGCAGTTTCCTTTTTAAAGGTTCTGGTCTAAAGACAACAACTTCTTTCCTGTCTGAATTTAAAAGTAGAAAATTCAGTCATCCAGGTTTTATGTCTTTGAGACATGTTTTTAATCTACCTAACCAATTATATTAATCTGGATTTATGGATAAATATAGTTGTGTATCATCAGCATAACCATGTTGTCAAATTAATTTACGAATTGGAAGCATATATATAGTAAAAATAATTGGTCAAATTACAGAACCCTGTGGTAATCCACAAGTAACCCTTGAGTGTGAAGAAGATGTATTATTTACAACAAGATGAGAACTATGAGGATGTAGAAAACTCTGAAGTGAGGAGACGCCTGCCTGAGAAGAACATTGCTCAACAAAAACTAATCTGTTTCCTTGGCAACCGTGGCCCTTTGAGATATTCTTGGGGAAACAATAATCGTTTTTAGGCAGCTTTGAAGCCATTTGTGGTTCAAAAATTCCACTAGGCTTATTCGAATGCCTGCCCCTTTATACTGACACGTCTACTTTCAAGCAAATTTTACAGTATTATAACATATAATATAAAATTGCTTGGAAGATGCACACATGGACACACTAGCATGCATTTAGTTCCTATTCACATACATTGGTTTATGCTAAGCTAAAGCAAACAGACTGCTGCCAGTTTAGGGTAATGACTGGGTTGGTTACAAACTTATCTAACTCTATGGAACATGGAAACAGATATATTTTTACCTGGGGGTAGAATATCCTTTTAACACAAGTATAAGACATTAATAATTTTTGTCTTTTGTTAAAACCGCTGTCATGAGTTTTCAGGGAGAGAGAGAGGTGTGCACATGCATTATCTGTGTTGTCACAGCAGGTCAAACAGGAAAGCAGCAGCGCCGTCCAGCATCACCCACTTGTTTTTAGTTATGGATATTTCAGAGGTGGTAAGTGTGAAATGGTCTCTGGAAGGAAGGTGGGATTTAGGAAGAATACAAAATATGATAGAGCCCCAGCTTTTTATTATAGTACTGATATTATTTTAAAGATATATAAAACTTTTATCCATAAATGAATCCTTCAGACTGCATCTTTAAAACACAGATAATTTTACCCACTATCCATTAAGAAATTTAGAGTTGCACAATGTTCTACAACAAAAAGCTCTACTTTATAATGGGAGCTCAAGGTACCAAAGTATCAAGGTATCTTTGGTGAAATGTACCTGCAGTAAAACTGCAGCTGATAAAAAGCTTACACCACCTGCTAAATGAGCCTTCCTAATTGATTTTTTACTGATACACAATTACAATAATCCAAACAACTGAAAGTAAAATAATGGAATTATTCTCCTTTTGATAGGAGTCCTTAATGTCTTAAATTATATCAAGCTGTACACAGAGATGAAGGCACTGAATGTATGAAAAAAACCCTTTCAATCTTAGTATTTTGGTTTTATTGATGTTGTTAATGCTGCAACAAGATTTTGAAATTGAGCCCAAAATATTGTTTTAAAAATGGCATGGATTTTTTAATCATAACAGTGTTTCAAATATAGCTACATAATCAAAACTCCATCACTGCACTGACTCAGATGCTTTTATCCCATTTTCCACAGCACACAAATATTGTATCGGTGTTCTGAAGTTTCTAATACTAATACTCGTTTATACCAGTTGTGATCATTTCCATTCCAGAGTTGCCTACTGTTGCTACAAAGCCTCAAACACACAAAAAAACGACTTTACAGAATTTGCACACATGTTGCCTATTCTGATACAACAGCTGTAGAGGACATTAGCAATCTCATATTTTAATGCATAGTCTTAATTAAGATTAATTACTGAGTTTATCAGCCAAATTGTCCAAAGTCTGCCCAGGTCCACTTCCACGAAGCAGGTGTACTTTATGATCCAACCACTAGATGGTGTCAAAGCACTCCTAAAAGTATCCTTAGTCTTAGAGGCATATGTTTTAACTAAACATATTTATTCATTGTATTTATTCACCACCTTAACTGTATTCACAGGGAAACAGGTGTAAAGGTAAATAGCATCACTTGTCCATGAGGGCTTAACTGTAGCCATTATTTTTTTGTTGTTTTTAAGAGGAAGATAGATATTTCAATCTTCTGTGACACATACTGTATAACTTATTTGCTAATTTATTGATATGCTTTATGTAAGTGGCTAAGGTCTAATTCTATTACAGCAACAACGTTTTGGACAAGGTTTTGCCAGAAGAACCAAATGCAAATACTTGGTCAGTGTTTAGCTTCTTGTTTCTACATTAACAGTGTTTTGGCTGAACAAAAATGTAAAACAAGAGATTTGAACATGGAAATCAGAGTGCAATGCTAATGCTGGGCCTAGCTAATGCCAGGCCCAGCAGTAGCTAGTGCGGAGCCAGTTAGGACAGGACTCCTTAGCCGTCCTCCAACAGCTCCCGTGCAGCTGGAACCTCAGGCGAACTGGATGACTCTTCGTAGGAAGCTTAGCGCCAGGCCCCAGCGTGCGGCCAACCTTCAACCCCTTTCTGTGAACAATAGGTTCGCCCCACTCAGCACCGCAGCCGCGGAGCAGGAGGGGCCGATTCTTGTAATTGGCAGCTCCATAGTTAGGAACGTGGCTCCAGAGACACGAAAGACCACCGTCAAATGCCTTCCAGGGGCCAGAGCTGGGGACATTAGGTCCCATCTGAATCTTTTGGCCAAGAACAAACGAAGGTATAGCAGGAACGTTATCCATGCTGGTGGTAATGACACCCGGTTACGGCAATCAGAGGTCCCTAAAATTAGCGTAGCTTCGGTGTGTAGGGCTGCCAAAAAGATGTCTGACTCTGTCATTTTTTCTGGTCCCCTGCCTGATCGTACTAGCGATGACATTTACAGCCGTATGCGGTCGTTTCACCTTTGGTTGTCAAGGTGATGTCCACAAAACGATGTGGGCTACATTGATAACTGTTGGACATTCTGGGGAAAACCTTGACTGTTACGTAGAGACGGCATCCATCCCACCGCGGACGGCACTGCCCTTCTTTCCAGGAACATGGATAGGGTTATCTCTAGTTCCCCATTGCCGTGACAACCCAGAGTCTAGGCCAGGGAACAGGGACTGCCACTCACCCACTACCCTATAGAGACAGTTTCCCGTCCACTACCCAAAATGAATGAATTAAAAGTTAATGCTACTAGAGCAAAGTATAAAAATATCTTAAAGATAAATACAACTCCAACTGAACAGAAAAAATAAATAAATTAAATGTGGTTTACTAAACATAAGATCTCCCCCCTCAAAACACTCCTGGTAATATGACTTAATTTGTGATAATAATATTAATCTGTTTTGTCTTGTAGAGACATGGTTACAGGAAGAGGACCATGTCACAATAAATGAGTCAACTCCCCCTAGCTACTTAAACTTTAGTGTCCCTCGAAGTACTGGTCGAGGAGGTGGAGTAGCCCACATCTTTCATTCAGATTTACTAATTAATCCCAAAAAAAATTATACTTACAGTTCTTTTGAGCATTTAATCTTTAGCCTTCCTCATACACATAACAAAGCAGTAAAGCTTTTTGTTTGTGGTCTTATATCGTCCACCAGGCCCTTATTCTCAATTTTTAGATCAGATGTCAGATTTTCTATCTGACTTAGTTTTAAACACTGATAAAGTTATTGTAGTTGGAGACTTCAATATGCATATTGATAGTGATAGTCTAAATACAGCTTTTAACATGATCTTAGACTCAATAAGCTTTACTCAAAATGTGCAGGGACCAACCCACTCTTGTCACCACACTTTAGATCTTGTACTGACTTATGGCATTGACTGTGAAGAAATGAGTCTTTCCACATAACCCTATCCTGTCTGATCATTTTCTGATCAATTTTAAATTCACTCTAACTGACCATTTCAAACCTGAAAGAAAACTTCATTATACCAGAACGTTATCAGACAACGCTGTAGCAAGTTTTAAAGAAGCTCTTCCAACTTTAATTTCCTCAGTATATAAAAGTACAATAGAAAATAGTGATTTAACTCCTGACCCCTCACAACTTGACATTTTAGTTCATAGCGTTAATTCCTCCCTGCGTCTGGCAATAGACAAAGTTGCCCCCTTGAAAAGGAAGGTGGCTAGCCATAGAAGATTAGCTCCCTGGTTTAATTTAGAGCTACGTACCCTAAAGCAGAATGTTCGAAAACTAGAGAGAAAATGGCGCTCCACGCATTTACAGGATTCTTATTTAGTGTGGAAAAATAGTCTATTGCTATATAAAAAGAGCCTTCGAACAGCCAGAACAGCATATTTTTCATCTTTAATCGAGGAGAATAAAAATAATCCTAGGTTTCTTTTTAATACAGTTGCCAAACTCACACAGGATCAAAGCTCTGTCGAGCCAACCATTCCCCAAGCTCTTAGTAGTGACGACTTCATGAAATTTTTTATAAATAAAATAGACTCTATAAAAAATAAGATAAATGGGAACCTTCCCAATATGCTTGCTTCTTCCTTAGTTAATGAGGCAGCATCAAAAATGGTTGAACCTAATATATGCTTGAACTGCTTTAATGCAGCCGAACTTTCAGATCTACTAAAATTATTAGCTTCATCAAAACCTTCAACTTGCATGTTAGACCCAATCCCAACTAAACTCTTAAAAGAAGTTTTCCCTTTGATTGCTGATCCAATTTTAGATATCTCTTGATCAAAACGACTTAATTAACTACAGACCGATGTCTAATCTTCCCTTCTTATCTAAAATTCTTGAGAAAATAGTTGCACACCAGATATGTGAGCATTTAAACAATAATGAGCTGTTTGAGAAGTTTCAGTCAGGCTTTAGAGCTCATAGCACTGAAACAGCTCTGGTGAAGGTTACTAATGATATTCTCATAGCCTCAGACAATGGACTGGTGACCATTCTGGTCTGTTAGATCTCAGTGCTGCCTTTGACACTGTTGATCACAATATTCTCATAGAAAGGCTTCAAAGTGTCGGTATAATAGGAACAGCACTAGGCTGGTTTAAATCTTATTTGTCTAACAGATTTCAGTTTGTTCAGGTAAACAATAATCTTCCTCAACCTCAATAGTTACTTGCGGAGTACCACAGGGTTCAGTGCTTGGGCCGATTCTTTTTACTATATATATGCTTCCTATTGGTAAAATAATTAGGCAGCATGGGATAAATTTCCATAGTTACGCAGATGATACACAGCTATATCTATCCATAAATCCTGATGAATCCAATCAGTTAGGTAGACTACAGGCATGTCTGGAAGACATAAAAACTTGGATGACTCTAAACTTCTTGCTTCTGAATTCTGATAAAACAGAAGTTGTCGTCTTTGGACCAGAAGCTCTGAAAAAGAAACTACTTAGTCAGCCCCTTCACCTGGATGGCATTAAATTGGCCTCCAGTAATAAAGCAAATAACCTCTGTGTTATTTTTGATCAAGATATGTCATTTAGATCTCACATTAAATAAGTCTCTAGGATTTCCTTTTTTCATCTTAGGAATATTGCAAAAATTAGACCCATCCTGTCCAGGAGTGATGCTGAAAAACTAGTCAATGCCTTTTTTACTTCAAGGCTGAATTACTGTAACTCTTTATTATCAGGTAGTCCACAGAATACAATTAAAAGTCTTCAGTTAGTCCAAAATGCTGCTGCTAGGGTTCTAATGAATAAAAGAAGAAGATATCACATTTCCCCTGTTTTAGCTTCTCTTCACTGGCTCCCAGTAGAAATAGAATAGAATTCAAGATCCTCCTTCTGACATATAAAGCTCTTAATAATCTAGCTCAATCATACATAAGAGACCTGATTGTTCCATATGTTCCTAACAGAGCTCTTCACTCTCAGACTGCAGGTTTACTGGTAGTTCCTAGGATTTCTAAAAGTAGAATGGGTGGCAGATCTTTCAGCTATCAGGCTTCCCTCCAATGGAACCAGCTCCCAGGGTTGGTTCGTGGAGCAGACAACTTGTCTATCTTTAAAACTAGACTTAAAACCTTCCTCTTTGACAAAGCTTACAGTTAGAGACAGTTTAGACAGCTAGTTAGAGACATGTTAGACAGGTAGCTAGGAAGAGACAGGTTAATGTTAGTAGTCAGGTAGAGTGTCAAAAGCTAGGAAGGGATAGGAAGAGGTAGAGTATCTAGGTAGAGATAGATGAATGTAAGCCAGGTAGAGAGTGTTGGTAGCCAGGTCTCCTAGTATTTAGAAGACAGGTTAATGTTAGTAGCTATGCTGCTTTAGGCTAGGCTGTTGGAGGACATTATTAGGGTCTGTTCCTACTTTCTCTCCTACTTCTCTCCAAATGCATGATGAGCTGTCAATTCAAGCGCTAACCTGTTTCTCTTAGTCTCTTCCTACAGTAGGTGCTCCTGACCCGCCCTGCTTGACGACCCTGACTAAGATGGCATTGCAGTGGTGGAACGTTCTCCACGTCCTGCTACCAACTTCTGCTTCTGCATCAGTTCTGTTGCTCTTTCTGTGTCTCTGCTGCCTTCTCCAAACCACAGACGGTCTCGGCAGATGACCGCTTATGCTGAGCCTGGTTCTGCTGCAGGTTTCTTCCTGTTAAAAGGGAGTTTTTCCCCTCTACTGTTGCTTAATGCTTGATCAATGTGAGGGATTGCTGAGAAGTCACGACGCAATCTTCTGTAGTTCTCTAGTACCTAATTAAACATTGTATTGTAATAACTCTTCTTGTAAAGTGCCTTGAGATGACACTTGTTGTGAAATGGCACTATATAAATAAACTGAATTGAAATTGAATGTCTAAAAACTAACTGCAAACATTTGGAAATTATGTCAGTCCCATCATGATGTACTTATGTACGACGATCTGTTTTTTACCCACACACATCACAGCATCAGCAGCGGTGGATCTTCCTATTCTGTCTGTGCCCCTTCAGATCATTTAGCTTGTTAAAGTAAAATCTGTTCATTATGGAATATTTATGCCATCAGTTAGACACAGATTATGTGCAGCAGATTTATTTAATAAATCACTCAAAATTAGACGCAAAGATGATCATTTTTGGGCAGATATAATTTTAAAATGTCTAATCAAGGATTTAGATATCTTTGAGTTTCATTTACTCCACAAGGTTCGCAATTATTTAAAGCCAACTGTGGTAAACTGATGGATGAAATTATAAAAAAAAATCTCACAAGGTGGGAAATTCTGCCTCTCTCACTTGCTGGTAGGATAGAGATAATAAGAATGACTATACTACTGAGATTACTTTTTCTAATTCAAGTACTACCTATAGTCTCAATGTCTACATTTACAACACTCAATAAATGGCTCTTAAGATTTATTTGGCAGTAAAAAAAATGCCCAAGGATTCAACTTAAAACCCTTATGTGCCCTAAAGAACTTGGAGGACTGAATGTTCCAAATGTGAAAAATTATTACTCTGCCGCTCAACTTAGATCAATTTTGGCATGGGTCTGGCATGCAGAAGTATGGTGTAGAATAGAGCAAGGTGATTGTCCGGAGAGTCCCCTTGATACAGTTTCATTTATAAATCCTGATGCATGGTAAAGAAAGAAGAAAGCGGTTACAAATAAATAGACTAAAATTACTCCAAATCGAAATCCAAATATTAAAAGGGTACAGAATCCCCCTATCTCTCTCTGCAGATTCATAAGAGTTCATCATGACTTAGAGTTTCCTCCTGCTTCTTCTTTTAAAAACTGGGCCTTATTATGCTGGGCCAAATGGTTGAAAGCAGAAGTCTGATATCGTTTCAGCAGCTCCAACAAAAATATGATCTTCCAACCCAAGATTTTTATAACTATCTACCTTGCAGCATTACATACAGAGACATGACTATTTGACCTGCTTAAAGACGGTACCCTGTGATATACAACATTTTCTCTGTTCAGTCATTAAAAGAACAATGTATGGTAAATATATCTCCCTTGCTTCCAAAATACTTCAGCTTCATGCTTGCTCAGTGTGAGGGATTGCTAAGAATTCACGACGCAATCTTCTGTGGTTCTCTAATTCCTAAATTAAACATTGTATTGTAATAACTCTTCTTGTAAAGTGCTTTGAGATGACATCTGTTGTGAAATGGCGCTATATAAATAAACTGAATTGAATTGAATACTGCAACAAGAAGGTACTGTAAATACATTTGATGTCAAGAGAAAATGGGAATTGGAAATTAATATAATAATAAAAAATGAGGACTGGGAACAGATGTTGAGGGAGGGACATAAATTAACGAAAAGTCCAGTCTTGAGAGAGTTTGAATGGAAAACCAAATTCAGATTTTCAGAACAGCCCTTAAGATTTAGTAGGACTTCAGACCATTGTTGGAGGGGGTTGTGGTCTTGTGGGAGATCATGCGAATATGTATTGGAATTGTCCAAAATAATAAAGTAGTGGAAAGTTATACAAAATGAAATAAAAAAAATGTCTAGATGTAGAAATACCATTAGAACCAAGATTTACAGTATTGGGGATATTCTTGAATCATTTCAGTTTAAACCTTAACATTCTTTTACTAAAAATATACCTCCTAATGGATAAAAAACAATTACCATATCCTTGCTCAAACCCCAGTCCGCCATCATTACTCAATGGAAGAACAAACTACAAGAAGTGTACCATATGGAGCGAGTAACAGCAGGATTACAAATGAAAATAGAGTAATTTATGGATGAATGGTCCGCAATTCCAAGGTACCTCAAATCGATATGCTCTACTAATCCTTGCTTGAGATGGACCTTTCTTTTACTGTAATGTTGGTTGCGCCCACTTTCCCCTTTCTCTTTTAATTTTTTTTCTTCTTATATGCCTAATTCAAGGATACAGAAGTATAATCTATGTATAATATACCTGCCGTATTTGACAACTGTATGACATGACTTGCACTGAAGTTTTTAAATGACAAAAGTTATAAGAATTTTTTTTTTTTTTTTAAAGAAACAGACTTCCATAAATATCCTAGGAGTTTTACAGATGGAAGGCCCAATAATGAATCCTTGGGGAACTTAAAAAGCAATTCTCAATTTAAATGCAAAATTGTCAAAGGAAACCAGGTAGTCCTTGTTTTCCTAAACCAAATTAGCTGTTTTTCCCAACATGGTACCCCACATTTCCAATCTGTCCACCAGCTTGTTGGGATTAACCGTTCCAGATGTGGCACAGATATGACCAAGATGAAAGTTGTTAGAGGAAGACTAGGCCGCGTCTCCACGGAGATGAACCCAGGTCTAGCAGCAAACATATTTCATCCAATAGGTGTCTTATCCACAAGGAGGCACTGTTTCAGAACACCGTAAATAATCATGTTTGAATCAGGTTCCAGAGAGGAGAAATCTCAAAATGTTGCCTCAGTTGTCTCCGTGGTTATGAGCTCTCTGGCATTTTTTTCTAAGTGGATGACATCACCGCTCCATTCCTATATTAAACACACATGTGATAACTCTGTGATAAAGTAACCAACATGACGCCATACAGTGTTATAGTCCTCATAAAGAATGGAACACATTCTTTAAATATTGTTACAGCATTGTTTGATAAAGTTCTACTGTAGTGAATTTTTTTTCAGATTTGGGAAGGTCAGTTCAAGTAAATTCAAAAGTTATCAAAAAATGTTCACATAGGACTGGATTGTGAGGGAGGACTGTTACTTCCTCACAGGCTGGTTGGAGCTGAGAGGACTGATAGGCTTGGAAGAGATACAACAGGATTAATAAGCCATCCATCTAGTGACTATAGTTCCTGATTTTGATCAAACAGAACAGAACTGAGCTGCTGGTGTTTAATTGTGCCATTCCAGTTGGCTGTCCCATTTTTTAGTGTGTTATGGACTAAGTCATGTTTTGAGAGAAACGTTCCTAATGTGTCGATTGAAGAAAATCAAGCAGTTCCAATAATCAGGTGACAATATCTGTTAGATCATAGGTCATGTTTCACCTAGCTCACTCTCTCACTATTTCCTGTGGGGGTTGTTTTGGCTCAGCTGCTGGAGCTGAGCTTCCCATCACCTGATAGAGCCTCTGCATGCAGCCTTATAATCATCCCAAACCACTAAAACCCCCAGCAACAAACCGTCATGGCTTCCATTCCACAATGTGCCTCACTGGATGACAGGGCCAGGACTCTGAGGTGGAGTGCTGCTCCCAGCTGGCTGTTTTACATGCTGGGGCCCATGTGACCTACTTCAATAAAAGGAAAAGCTGACTTGGAATGTTGTTTTTTTCCAGGCCACGATCCCAGTCTGGCACCATATGTCTAGAAACATCCAGCTGCTCTCTCTGAAGTATATCGTAATCTACTTCTTGGGTCTAAAATCCACACAGGAGAAGATCTCTCTCGACAATACAAGGTGCCAAGCGTATCTATTAGCACCGGTGGTTGAGGTCCAGCTAAAAGGTAATGTACAACAAAATCAAGCTTTTATTTAAATAGTTCTGTTTAGTGAGGGGGAAAATACCTGTTAAGAAATGTTTTGAGCCAAATTCTTGTCGGCACAATTTTCTTCAACGCCTCACAAGGTTGGAACAAAGAAAGAGCTCTCTGGCCTTTTCTCTTTAAACAATCTACTGTAAATTGTTTTCTTCACTTCAGTTCAAACCAAAATCTTTCTATAAGGTCTACATCTGGGGTCTCAGATGATTTGGTTAATCATTTCTGTGTTGATTAGGCCATGTTTTGGATCATGACCCTTTTGAGACCTAACAACAACCCACTTGTTATGACTCTCACCTCACTCACTCCCACTCCGCCTCCGCCTCCTCCTACTCCTCATCATCATCATCATCCTCACCGTTGTCCCAAATCATCCACACCAGATCCTCCTTACCTCACATCTTTAAAACCAGCTCCCGTTCCCTCAGTCAGTGCCGGATCATTACAGGTATCCAGCAATGTGTCTCCACGCAGTCCTGTGCCTCTGTTCCTGCCACCATAACCTCAAATCCAATAAACCACCTTGCACTCCGCACATGCATCCTGACAGAATGATCCAGCTAAATAGATGGACCCAGCAGAAGCTCCAGACCCCGACCTCCTGCCGACCCTCTGGTCTTGGCTGGACGACATTTCGGGCTTAGACGCCTCGGCTAGCCTTACTGCAGCAGAGGATTTCATGATTCTACTCTACGGTTCTACTCCAGCCTCAGCTCGGATGACGCGGAGGACCTAGAGGAAGCAGCAGACGTCCTTCTTCATACAGCCAAGAAGGAGTTGTCTTTTTGGGGTGGAGATCCGCTTCCACCAACGTCGGCTCAGTCTCCAAACTCCACGCACCACCGATCCTCTCCCCTGCTGTCTTAGATCCTTTTCTGGCTGCTTCACACAGGGCCCTTCTCACTCGCCCTGTAACAGCCAGCCATTCAGCTGCGGCTGCAGCGCCTGTGTCGTCTTCCACCTCAGGACGGGGTCCCCGTTACATCAGAGAAGACAAGCTGTTCGAGGTCTTCTATTGGGAAAAATTTGAGTATCTCTGTTCCCCAGGGTATCCAGCACCTCACTCCAATCGGCGGCAAAGGCACCACAGAGCAGTCTTCAAGGCGGAGGAGCACACCGCTCCCCCCCCGATTCTTCCTCATTCAGTCCGCAACAACACCGATGACGGAGGTTGCTGGGAGCAGAGGACATTCTTTAAAGGGACTAGGTTGGCCTTCTGTTCTGCTGGCTCTGGTCCTAGAAGGCATGAAGCTCCTTCACTATTTCATCGCAGACAGCAGTGCCGGCATAGAGGAGCAATTTCCGGGTTGGAGAAAGGAGCACTCAGCTTATCGCTGGTTCTCCCTATGCACCGGCTCCGCCCATCTCGGCTGCTTCAGTGAGCCCATCGAAATCAGTGTCTACTTCAGTCTGCTCTGCCCGAAGTCAGCGTCTGCCTGCTTGACCCACCTTCCAGTCCAGTTCACCATGGAGCTGCTGGATCTGCTGCCAGAGCTGCTGGATCTGCCGCCTCCAACGCCAGAGCTGCCGGATATGCCGCTCCCAGAGCCTCGAGAGCTTCTCTGCTCCCAGAGCTGCTAGAGCCAGAACCTGATCCAGAGCCAGAATCTATCCAAGTGCCAAGTGTCTTATGTCTTTATTTTTGCAGTCCTCTTGGCCTACAGAGCTGCAGCCCTTCAGGACCCACCATACCCTAATAGGCCACCGAATTCTCCTGTGAGGACCAGGAGGGACTCGACACTGGCCACCGAGTGCCTAGAGTCAGGCCCACCCGCTACCGAGTGCCCAGGCCAAGCTCTGTTGGCCAGGCTACTTCGTCGCTGTCAGCAGGAACTAGCCAGATCCCTCTGTTGCTGCGACAACCAACCAGGCTCCTCCACCAACGACCAGCCAAGCTCCCTAGCCTCTGTCTCGTCCAAAAGAGAGGACCACCGGGCTTTCCACCCGTCTCCCATCCCGCCAACGGACATCCGTCCTTCTGCCCGCTGGACCTCCAGGTCCCCAAAAGAGGACCATCCAGCCGTCCATCCAACTCCCGTCCCACCAGGGGATGTCCACCAGACTTCCATCCCATCAGAGGATGCCATCTGGGCTGTCCACCCTCGTCCGTCAAAAGGACTTCACCCGGGCCGTCCGCTGGACTTCCAGGGGCGTCAATACAGAGGCTCGGGAGACTTTTAGAAGGGAAACACTCTTAACAATAAGCATTATAACCTTTTTCTTATATTCATTCATTCTTTCATACCAAACCCTCCTGGAGTGTTTATTTGTTTGGCAAAATCTCAAATCTTATCTGACCAGAGAACTCACATTAAGTTCTAATTCTAGTAGAACGAATTGCACAAGATTAGGTTTGTGGAGATAGAACACAAAACACCTTTCCTGGTACCGCTCCTATAATTGTCAAATGTGTAAACAGTTTCACAGCATCAGGAAATAGCTGCGGTACTTCGTGCAAACATACGATAAGACCAACACTTCTAAGCATGCAAGAAATAAAAATAAAATGTTCTAAACAAATTGATATATATATGACTGCAGGTAACGATCAGTGCAAACCAGACATGAGCAGAAATACACAACATGGGGCTTTATAGTCGCTGTAATCAGTAGTTAATTTAGCGTTTGGCTGAATTAACTACTGAATAATTGATCTAATCTGTTCTTTTGGCGATTTTGAACACAAGGAGGTGTAGGAAAACAACAAAAAACGGCTGCTGTGTTTGTTTCCATGTGTTTACAGAGGATTCTATGAGCTGTGATAGTAAACACAGGTTTCCCAAGTGATGTTTGAGCATTTTTTTGTCACTGATAGTGACATTACGGCTTTTAAAACTGTTTTCATCCATCCACACGCACATACTGAAAACAGAGAAAACTCAAATCTCCACTTTGGCTGAAGTCTTTAAAAAGATTTGTTTTTGGTCCCGAAAATCTCCGTTTACGTGTGGATGAAAGGCCAAACCATAGAAAAATATCTCAGTTTTTTTAGATACCTGGTTTCGTGTGTACAGGCCCAAAGTTTTCAGTGTTTGCGTGTGGACGGATGAAACCGGTGTTTTAAGTGCAGTAATGTCATTGTCCACGACAAAAAAATTCTCCAACATTACTTGTGCAACATTTACCCACTCAGATACTCAGATACAGCATTTCTGTCCTCAGAGCTGTTTTGGCATTATAGATTGTCCACGCGCCTTTAACCACATTGTGTTGGTGAGAGGCAGAAGGACTCTGGCCAAAGTAACATAGCTGACGGACAAAGATGGTCTCCCACATGCATCAAGATGATGCTGAGCTGCTGAGCTCAGTCAGTGAGGGACTGCTGCATCTTAGATGCATAAAGGAGTGTTATCACGGCTCCTTCCTCCCTGCAGATGTCAGACGCTACAACCAAAAGTCATCCCAACAAACCCAAAAACTTTACACTACTGCTGTAATTTGAAATAATTCACTAATTAACATCTCTGCTACTGTTATTTGCACATAATTCTTTTCAGTTTATACTTGGAGGTTGCTAGAGCCAGAGCTTAGCTGGTTATTTCAAAGAATTGGTTTGCTTTTCCACTGAAACAGAGAATAGTCAGTGCTGCATCTCAACATCATCTAAGTCAGTGTTTCCCAACCTTTTTTGACGTACCCCCAGAGCCATTTTCTCATACGAGTACCAGCTTAGTGTGTTGATGACTCTCCAGAAGTAGAACATGCAACTGATTAATGAATGAAAATAACTTGTGAAAATAACTTTTAAAAAATTAAATTTCCCTGACTCAAACATTTATTTCTCAAACATTTTCTTATTTTCATTTCAAAATCACTTCAAATGAAAATAATATATATATATATATATATATATATATATATATATATATATATATATATATATATATATATATATATATATATATAGTCAGGTCCATAAATACCGGGACATTTTTGGCTCTATACACCACCACAATGGATTCCAAACAAAACAAACAAGATGTGTTTTAACTGCACTGTCAGCTTTTATTTGAGGGTATTTACATCCAAGTCATGTGAAGGTTGTAGGAATTACAGTTTGCATATATGCCTTCCACTTGTTAAGGGACCACAAGTAATGTGGCAATTGGCTTTTCAGCTGGTCCATGGACAAATGTGTGTTATTCCCTCATTATCCCAATTACAATGAGCAGATAAAAGGTCCAACATTTATTTCAAGTGTGCTATTTGCATTTGGAACCTGTTGCTGTCAACTGCCAAGATGAGATCCAAAGAGCTGTCATCAGTGAAGCAAGCCATCATTAGGATGAAAAAAACAAAATAAACCTATCAGAGAGATAGCAGAAACATTAAGTGTGGCCAAAACAACAGTTTGGAACATTCTCAAAAGAAGGAACACACCGGTGAGCTCAGCAACACCAAAAGACCCGGAAGACCACGGAAAACAAGTGTGGTGGATGACCGAAGAATTCTTTCCATGATTAAGAAAACAGCCTTCACAACAGGAGGTAGGTGTATGTGTGTCACAGTCAACAATCAAGAGAAGACTCCACAAGTGTGAATACAGAGGGTTCACCACAAGATGTAAACCATTGGTGAGCCCCAAAAACAGAAAGGCCAGATTAGAGTTTGCCAAACATCTAAAAAAACGTTCACAGTTCTGGAACAACATCCTATGGACAGATGAGACCAAGATCAACTTGTACCAGAGTCATGGGAAGAGAAGATAATGGAGAAGGAAAGTAACTGCTCATGATACTAAGCATAGCACCTCATCAGTGAAGCACTGTGGTGGAAGGGTCACGGCATGGGCATGAATGGCTGCCAGTGGAACTGGCTCGCTTGTATTTCTTGATGATGTGACTGCAGATAAAAACAGCACAATTCATTCTGAAGTGTTTCAGGAAATATTGTAACAATCAGCCCCTCAAATTCTTTCAGTAAAGGGCTGTTTCACTAAAAAACACACAAAAAGTTCCTTGACACTATATCTAGAACTGCTGGAGTAGTTTAAACCCAAAATAATGAAAGAAAAAACACACTCCACATGAATAAATTCAGTCTCACTTTAGTGGCGTATATCAGGAAGAGGTCACAACAAACATTCCAGCGCCCAACGAATTACTCAATTACTAAAAAAATTATCTTAATTGTCCAATCTAAAAATAAGAAATAATTAAATCCTTAAGACTGCAAAGTTCCTGTAGGCCTCTGCTCTGTCTTTGATCCCAAAAGTTATAATCCACACAAGAGAGAAGGAAAAAAAACAGCAAAAAAAAAAAAAAAGTGATCACTTCAAAACATGGTATACCACAGAAAAAATATACACATCCTGAAAAAAGGGTAGATCTTGCTGGGTTTAAGTGAGTTTTATAGCTCCAGGGTAGGATTTGACTCCAGGTTGATTCCGCTGGCTTCTCCTGTCAGATCTTCGCGATTTCCTGACTTTTAATGGCGAGCACTCCCAACGAGGAAGGAATCAAAGATGGCGTCTCCCCAGCCTTAGCAGTAGATAATGAAACTTTTTTTCTTCACTAGTTTCTCACTGCGTCAGAAGCAAAGGTGACTGAATGAACAGTTGAGGCTGTAGCACAAAACGCTGGCACATCACCCTAAACCCCGTGGCACACGCCCACTATTCCCCCCCACACCTGTTTCATCTCTCTTAAATAAATTTCATGGGCAGCAACAGTGCAGATGGACAATGACCCAAAGCATACTGCAAAAGCAACCAAAGAGTTTCTGAAGGGAAAGAAGTGGACTGTTTTACAATGGCCAAGTCAATCACCTGACCTAAATCCCATCGAGCATGCATTTCACTTGATGAAGACAAAACTGAAAGGGAAAATGTCCCAAGAACAAGCAGGAACTGCAGTTTCAGTAGAGGCTTGGCAGAGCATCACCAGAGGTGAAACCCAGCTTGTGCTGATGTCTATGTGTTCCAGACTTCAGGTTGTGATTGACTGCAAAGGATTTGCAACCAAGTATTAAAAAGTGAAAGTTTGATTTATGGTTCTTATTCTGTCCCATTACTTTTGGTCGCTTAATAAGTATGCATATATGCAAACTCTTGTAATTCCTAATCTTTACACATGACTTGGATGTAAATACCGTAAAATAAAAGCTGACAGTGCAGTTAAAGCACATCTTGTTTGTTTCATTTGGAATCCATTGTGGTGGTGTATAGAGCAAAAAATTTTAGAATTGTGTCGATGTCCCAATATTTATGGACCTGACTATTTATTTTGTTTATATATATATATTTTAGGGGTGTCACAATTCTCCAAATCCTCGATTTGATTTCCAATTTTAGGGTCACAATTCGATTTGATTCTCGATTTTTTTTTTTGCTGTTAAAAAAAAAAAAAAAATTTACAGTATAGAACCCTATGTCATTTTACGCTGGTTTTATAAATTAAATTTTGTACAGTAAATCTTATTTCAAAAGACAAAGTTGATGCAATTTTTATTATTTTTGTGTAATGTATCACATTAGGCATTAATGGTCAAATAATGTATTTACCATAAGTGACAGTATTGTTTAATACTAATAGAGGCTTGCTGCCATCTAGTGACTCTTTATAGTTACTAAAGAAATATGACTGTGAGATATGCTCCTGATAGGACCGAGCAAAATGCAGCTAGGTGGTCCTCTTGTTTACAATGCGAATGTGGCCGGGAAGTCAAATTTCCTCACTGGTGATTTGAGAGTAGAATGAGCGGCTTTAGCTCTGCTCCTTCTACTCTAATCTATCCTAGCAGTGGTCGAGCTTTAGCTTAGTTTTAGCTACAAGCTAGCGTCAGCTAATGTTTGTGCTCTGATCCCGGGGGATGTGATACAGGCAGTAAAAATGTTACCAGGTGTTGTTGTGAGTTGTATGAGAACTGGTGAGAGTTACCTCTTAGGGAAAATGCAATGTGTGTTTCCTTGTGATGAGATGGTTGTCTGCAAAATGTTGCTACGGCATACCGAGTGGAATGCACAGTATGTAAATATGGCAGGAGGCGATCGCGATCCTCTTTTGGATTTCAATGTGGAACGTCATAACGTGATTTCGATACAAAATCGAGATTGTGACACCCCTTCAAACCCAAATAAACCAAGGGATTCGTCTGACACTGAACGTGGGGCCACACCCGCCTACTAATTATGAACAGTATACCTCTACACGACACTTAACCATGATATCTGACATCGACGGGACACTGTTACCAGACTGCATTATTCCTACCAAAATGTGTCCTGTCACTCGTATTCACATTCTGAAAGTAAAATACAAGTTATTACAAGCAATAGATCCTTACACACTAAACGTACTTATAACCGAACAGTACAGAATCTGAATATGTTTACTGTGCAAAAATAATCTCTTAGTCACTGAAATAAATATTAAAGCAGCTGCATTAAATATTAGATCTCTATCAGGGAAATGTCTCCTAATCAATGATTACATCCTTACACATGGTATACATGCTGTGTTTCTCTCAGAAATGTGGCTAGATGGAAATACAGAAAAAACTGTACTAATAGAGACTTGCCCACCTGATTATCACTTAATTAGTGAGACCAGGAAAAACAAAAGATGTGGTGGACTTACTGCAATCTTTCACAAATCACTAAACTTCAAAAAGGTATTGCTAGGTGAGTTCACCACCATTTAATATTTAGCTACTGAAAAAAATAAACCAAACAAAGTCCTTTTTCTAAACATACATAGACCACCAAAACCTAATGACTTTGATGACCTTTGCTCTGTAATATATCTAGACTATCACCAGATAGCAGTTGTGGGAGATTTCAACATCCATACTGACAAGCCCCAAGATAGTGAAACAAAAGCACTAAATTATGTCCTCCATAACTTTGACCTAACCCAACACATTAATGACCCAACGCACAACTGATAAGCAAAGACTTAAATATCTCTAACAGTGCTGGAACTGATATCGCAGCCTTATCTAAATCACCAATATCCACCAACACACATTCAGTAAAAATTGAAAGATTAATTTCTATCAAAAATCTCAGACATTATGGATAAGATTGTGCCACGTAAGGTTAAAACTGTCTCTAGTAAAAAGAAGTCTCAGTAGAGAAGCGATCCACAGGTATGTAATGAAAAAAGAGGGTGCCGAGAGAAGATGGTGGAAAACTCGACTCCAGGTTCATTATGAGATATATAAAGAGAGACTGAACAAGTATCAAGTAACCTTAAGGGGTGCAAGGGAATCATTCTTTTCTGAGATTATTCGCAGAAACAGCAATAATGCTAGGACATTATTTGCTACAGTGTAGAGACTAACTACTCCTCCTGTGACAGTAGCCCCCAAATTAAACTCCACCAGGGCCTGTAATGAATTTGCCAGCTTCTTTACTGAACAGAACTTTAACATCAGAAGGTCTATCAGTACATCTGCTCCAACCCAGAGGTTGTCCCAGTCATCAGGGCAGATCTGACCAAAAATAATTAGCTCATCTCTCCTATCAGGTGTCTTCCCCAAAGCCTTAAAAACAGCAGTTATCAAACAAATACTAAAGAAGAACCTAGACAGCATGTTAATGCAAAACTACAGACAAATCTCTAGTCTCCCATTTATCGGTAAAATTATTGAAAAAGCTGTGTTACAACAGTAAAACAGCTTCCTAACAATGAACAACCGCTTATATCTATCAGTCTGATTTTCAGAGGCACCACAGCACCAAGACTGCCATCGTCAAAGTTTTCAATGACATCCGTATAAATACTGACCGTGGTAAAACCACTCTACTGGTACTATTAGGCCTCATTGCGGCGTTTGACACCATTGATCATGATATATTACTGGAAGCTGGGTCCGACTCTGGTACAGTACTCAACTGGTTCAAATCTTACCTCAAGAACTTATTTGTGTCGATTAGCCAATTCTCATCACAAAACACAAAAATAACATGCAGGGTCCCCCAGGGCTCCATCCTTGGGCCCCTCCTATTTAGTATCTACATGTTCCCATTAAACCAAATTATAACCACCAATACTATTAACTACCACAACTATGCTGATGACGCTCAGCTTTATATCTCAATGTCACCAGTTGATGTTGAACCCATCCAAACCCTTAATAAATGCATTGTGCAAATTAACAACTGGATGTCCCATTATTTCCTCCAAGTAAAAAAAAAAAAAAACTGAAGTACTTATATTTGGACCCAAAAAAGATCAACTACATATCAGTTATCAGCTTAACACTAGAACTCCCCACTAGAACACTAGAAATTCCCAGCCCTATCCCCTGTTATTTTCATTTTTTACTTCTCATTAGTTTTCTAAAAGTCTTTTCAGATTCTAGTACATGGCTATCCATACTACACCCATAATAAATATTTAATAATTTTACTATGGATTTTACATACATTTGACATTTTTGGAGAAATATGTCAAAATACAGTGCACAGTCTTTCCAAAATCCGTGTTTGTGTCACTTTTAGAATTGTATATGTCCAAAATGCTAGACGTGATGCCAAAGTCTTTTCAAATTCTAGTAGAGGGGCAACTATAGCACAGCCAGAATAAATCTCATAATTCTTTTCTAGATTTGTTGAGGAAAAAATAGGTCAAAGTAGTATAGTGACTTGAGAAACGTGTTTGTCTCATTTTAAGTTGTTTTCAGGAATTTATTTCTCCAAAATACGTCATTTTACAATTCTACTTCTGAATGATTCTTGTGAACAAGATACAGAGAAGGCACCCTCAGCAATTAGAAACGGACAAGTTTGCAGCATTCTCCAAAGTTTGGCAGAGGTTTGTTTCCAACTGCATGAAGTCCTACAACCCAGGCTGGTAGATCCAGCAAAGTCTTGCTGTCCTTTTCAACAGTACATTACTGCAAAACCTGACAAGTTTGGAATTAAGTTCTGGGTTGCATGTGATTTGAACTCCAAATACATGTGTAATGCTATCCCTTACTTTGGCAAGGACCTCAGACTTCCCTCAGGGGAGAGACTTTCTGAGAATGTAGTAGTTCAATTCAATTCACTTTTATTTAGATAGCGCCAATTCAAAACAAATTTCATCTCAAGGCACAACAATTTTTTTCAATACAATTATACAAACATTCCAATCAGTTAAAAGTTTTCTATGTAAGGAATCCCAGTAGATTGCGATGAGTCATCAACAACTGAAGTGGTGAAGCTGATGGAACCGTTTATAGAAAAAGGGAGAACTGTTACACCTGACAACTACTTTAGGTCATTATCATTAGCTCGACGACTACTCGGCTGCAAAAATTAACTTGTTGGCACCATAATGACTCTTTTACAAATGAAGGAATGCCAACTGGAGCCATCAGAGTTGTAATACTTCACACTTGGGTGTGGTGTGTTAGTCGGTCGGCGGGATTGTGATATGTGAGGACGACATAAAAATGGGAATAGAAAGGATAATTTACTACATGCCTTTGCAACCTTCAACAAACTTTTACTTGAACAAACACGACACAAAGATGCCTAGAGGCTACACTGTTGCTGAGGCTTTGGCTTTTCTGCAAACAATGGATACTTGTGACTCAGATAGGGTAGAAGAATCGATTCTCTTGGAAGAGAGTTCGGAGTCCGACTTGTCTTCAAATGAAGAGATGTGTTCCGGATCAAACAGCAAAACTCTGCCAAAGAAGAAAGGTCGACTGGAGACACAGACAGGACCAAATTCCAACTATCAGGTGGCAAAAGATGGCACAGTGTGGGTTGAAGAAGAAGTAGGTAGGCCGCTCCCTCACAACCACCTAGAGCCATACCCACATGATGGAGAGCCAACAACTGAAGTCAGAAGAAGTGTAAAAACTCGCCTTCAGAGCTTCTTGTGTTTGGTGAGTTGGGACATCCTACACACAACAAGAAACTGTACAGTTGACATTGCCGCCAGATGGATATAGGTTGGAACATGTCTGTCTATGAACTGTTGGCTTTGATCTCCATCCTTCTTTGGAGGCATGTGATCAGAATTCCCTCGCTGGCTCATGCATGGTCAGCAACCTTAGGGATCTCTCATGTCAAAAACATTATGTCCCAAAACCGCTTCCAGGACATTATGAGACACCTGCGCTTTGATGACAAGGACAAACGCCCTCAGCGATTAGAAACTGACAAGTTTGCGGCAGTCTCTGAAGTTTGGCAGAAGTTTCTTTCCAACTGCATCAAGTCCTACAACCCAGGCTGGCACATCACTATCGATGAGCAGCTTTTTCCAACAAAGTCTCGCTGTCCTTTCCAACAGTATACCGCTTCAAAACCTGACAATTTTGGAATTAAGTTCTGGGTTGCCTGTGATTTGAACTTGAAATACATGTGTAATGCTATCCCTTACCTTGGCAAGGACCTCAGTCATCCCTAAGGGGAGAGACTTTCTGAGAATGTAGTGGTGAAGCTGATGGAACCGTTTATGGACAAGGGCAGAACTGTTACAACTGACAATTACTTTACATCACTATCATTAGCTCAAAGACTACTCAGCCGCAAAACTTCACTTGTTGGCACCATAAACAAGATTCGTCGGGAGGTTCTGTTGGATTTTTTAAAAAGCACTGGAAACCCCAGCCTGTGGAGATTTGGCATCAGTCTCTGAGAATGGGACCCTATGATGAGGGAACGACAAGAAGGACGACACCCTTCTTTTGGTCCCCTCCTCATAGGGTCTCATTATGGAAAGCTTGGGGCAAAGGGACGACCCCTATCCCAGAAACGGGAGAAAGCAGCCAATTAATGACTAATTAAGCTCATATCTCGGTGTACGTTCCACCTACATGCTTGAAACTTTCTTGTTAGCTCCCTGGGGTCGGGGCCCCAAAATACAAGTAAACGCTGGTCCAACATTGCGTGGGTCGTGAGGTCACTCCAAGCGTCCAACCTTTTCCACGTTGCAGATCCAAATGCGTTTGAAATCGTCCACTCTATTTATGAACCACAGCACATGTCTCCAAACACCTTCTAAACCAAACTCCTAACAGGAGCCACCTAGGAGCCAGGGGAAATAGTTAATAGAGAATAATAAGATCTCCTTTAAAACATATCCAGTTTGAGGAGGTTTTGGACTTTAAGTATTTTTTTTTTAAAAACCACTTGCAAAACTCAGCCTACGGAAATTTGATGTCAGAATTAAAGAATGGGACCCTATGAGGAAGGGACCACAAGCCCCTTATTTTAGTCCCCTCGTCATAGGATCCCATTCTGGGAAGGTCATACCCAAATGTCCATGAGGTTTCTATCCCTAAAAAAAAGCATTTTTATTTCTTCATAACTCAAAGGTCAAAGGTCAACCAAATTTACAGGTCACACTCCCAGCTTGACCTAATTTTGATATCCAGTGTCACTTTCCCCCCAGCTAGTTCAGGGGAGTTAACTGAAACCCCAGCCAAACCCCGACAACATGGGTATAGGGTCCGTATACCCCAAGACCCTTCAAAGTGAAAAGTGGTCTCTGTGGAAATTAACATTTTCTACTTATGCTAGAGTTGTGAATTTGACATCAATATGTTGTTCTGGGGAGTGGGACAGATGATCCTGACTTGGTTCTGGACCTCTAGATCCCCTGCGGGCTAAGATACGGCCCACCCTTTTTCAACCGTCTCCCAACTTCGACACCTTGTGTTTTCGACATTTTGAGGCCGATTTAGACGAAATCTGGACTAATTCATTGAAATCTTCCAGTGTATCTGTGTACCAAAGCACATGCCTCCAAACACCTTCTAAAGCTAACTCCTCTCAGGAGCCAGGTAGAAGAACGGCTCAAGTGTCTTAGCATTCAGTAAGCTGCCCAGTTTTACATATCCAGAGTACAAGAGGACTGGACTTTTTTTAACCCTTTGATTTTAAAAAAAAGCAACCCAGCCTGTGGACATTTGGAATCAGTCAGAGAATGGGATCCTATGAGTAGAGGACTACGAGCCCTTCCTTTCGTCCCCTCGTCATGCTTTAAAAAAAAAACACTTAACAAAGTTCAATTCTTTTCAACTATGAATATCTTATAGAGGGCAATTTACTGGGTGCTAAGACATTTGAGCTGGGCTCCCTGGTGGCTCCTATGAGGAGTTAGCTTTAGAAGGGGATTTTTGGCTTTTTTATAGATACATAGAGTGAAAGATATTGAAAGTATTTGTCCAATTTTCATGAAAATACTCCTAAAAACATAGGACATACAACGTAGAAAAAATTGGACGCTTGGAGTGACCTCACGACCCCACACAATGTCTGACCAGCCTGTGCTTGACTTTTTCATTGGCATCAACCCCAGGGTACTACCCTGAAAGTTTAAAGCGTCTAGGTGGAACCTAGGCCGAGATATGAGCTTAATTAGTCGTTAATTGGCTCCCTTCTCCCATTTCTGGGGTAGGGGTCGGCCCTTTGGCCCCCAGCTTTCTATAATGAGACCCTATGAGGAGGGGACCAAAAGTAGGGTGTCGTCCTTCTTGTCGTCCCCTCATCATAGGGTTCTATTCTCAGAGACTGATGCCAAATCTCCACAGGCTGGGGTTTCCAGTGCTTTTTAAAAAAATTGAACACTTAAAAAAGTCGAATCCTTTTCAACTCTGGATATGTTATCGAGGGCCATTTACTGAATATTACTAAATTTGTGCCAGACTCCTACGTGGCTCCTGTGAGGAGTTAGCTTTAAAAGGGGATTTTTGGCATTTTCTTTTTACATGTACGTAGAGTGGAAGATGTTGAACACATTTATCCATTTTTCATGAAAAAGCTCCCAAACATGTAGGACCTGCAACATAGAAATGGTTGGACCCTTGGAGTGACCTCACGACCCCATACATTGTCCGACCAGCCTGTGCTGGATGTATTTTGTGGTCGTCAACCCCAGGGTACTACCCTGAAAGTTTCAAGCCTCTAGATGGAACGTAGGCTGACATATGATCTTAATTAGTGGTTAATTGGGTGCCTTCTGCAATTTCAGGGGAAGGGGTTGGCCCTTTGCCCCCATCTTTCAATAATGAGAGCCTATGAGGAGGGGACAAAAACAAGGACAACGGCCTTCTTACCAGGGGCCAATGTACATTTGGCATCACGTTCCCACCATTGGACACTATGAGGGGTGGACCAGAATTCTACACCCAGAATTGAGGCCTCCAGCCTGGGTGCATTAGGTAGAGGTGGACCTGCACTGGGGCAGAGATCCAGAGGCCCAGACAGTGATTATGTAGCCTAGAATTGAGGCCTGCTGCCTGGGTACATGAGGTAGAGGTGGACCTGCACTGCACCAGAGATCCAGGGAACTATACCTTTGAACTTTGTAGTTATGTAACCCTATATCGAGACCTCCAGCCTGTCTAATTTGGTTGACCTTTGACCTTTGGTTTCAAAGTTATGAAGCAATAAAAATGCTTGGTTTTTGGGCCCTAAATCCCATGTACATTTGGCATCATGTTCCCACCATGGGACCCTATGAGGAGGGGGCCACGACGCACTACTCTTGGTCCCCTCGTTGGCCCGTGACAATAGTTTCACTTAATTTTTCCGGCCCCTTTAAGACAATTGCCCTTAGTTATTTTAGTGCTACATTCCAATACCTACTCTGGCCCACTATTTGCCCCTCTAATTAACCTCCTGGATATGCCCCTGCCCAGCAGCACTGAGCGTTTAGGAATAATCGCTTATCAATCATTCTAAAAACTCACAGTCTCTGTGTCAGGAGAGAGTGAGAAAGTATTTTTCCTCACTTTTTACTTTTCTTACTTTGATCTCTGTGACTTATTAAAAAGTATGACCAGCTGCGCTCTCAGGCTCAGGAGGTGGAAAAAAATCCTTGATCTGCTGCCTGAGATACCATCGCACAGCTGAAATGAAGGTAAACTAGACTTGAGGTTGGTTGAAACAGTTTTTAATCCTAAGTAACTCGGAAGATTTAAAAAGTAATTTAAACTACAGCTTCTGTCAGTCACATAAAGAGAGTCCTGAAAACTTGAAGTTGGCTGCTGCGACGTGCATCACTAATTACAACTGATTGTTTTCCTCATCGGAGATATCACCAACAGGTTAAGGATTTTCATGTCATGAATGAGGAAACCCCATAGCACCTTCTTTGGCAGAATGCAAATGAAACATGTTTTATTCTCCATCCCTCTCACATACGAAACAGGGAGTGTACATTATATGCGACATCGTCAAATATTGGAAGAAGTTCGGGAGAATGGTCGCACCGGGAGATTTTCGAGAGGGGCAGTGAAATTTGGGACTCTACTGGGAAAATCGGGAGGGTTGGCAAGTATTGGTGGCAGTTGGTGTTTTATGGAACTGTAGCACCTGCATTCTTTTTTGGGGTTTTTAATGCTCAGGCCCTGTTATTGTGTTTATAGAACTTTGAATGAATATTTTATACTTGCCTGATTTGTTTGGTTGTTCATCTGACCATCTCAATAAATTTTTTTAAAAAGCATAATAATTTTCTGAGATTTTATATATGTTATACATTTCTTCTTTTAATAGCCTTGCCCCAGTAAACAACTTGTTTAACGAAAAGATTAAAACTAAAAGTAATAAAAACTAAACTAAAAATAAGCATTTTCAAAAAAACAAAAATAAACTACCTAACAAATAGTAAAAACTAATTAAAACTAAAACTAATGAAAATGTTTAAACTGTTAAAACCTTGATCATGATTACTTTGTTATTGTTTCTACTTAATTGCATATTTGTCTATTTTGCTGTTTTACTTTTGGTGGTTAGTTTTATTATTCATTCTTCATCTTTTACTTTTAGATATGTGTTACTACCTCAGTGAGTCTGTTGATTAAAGCATGTTGAAGCGCAAAGTTACTTATTTATTCCAAAAACAGTTTATTATTTTTACACATACACATCTGATAATTGCTAGGGCCGTGTCCCCCATATAGACCGATATATCGGGGGACATAGATATCATCAGTTATTGGTTAAAAAACCACAGATGAATTTTTTTATTTTTGGAGGGGGATGAAAAATTATGCAATTTACTTGCTTATCCAGCAGATGGTCCAAGATTTGTCAAATCATGTCTTAATGCTCCAGTCCCTAGGGATTGAACCCTTATTAACAGACATGCAGCAGCTCAGCCTGTTACGTTAGGTTTTGTAGAAAGAGAAGCTGCAGAGGTGAGTAAAAACCGAGTCTTGAGCATAGACCCTTTTTGTTGTCAGTGGCGAGTTGAACTGTAAAAAAAGCAATGACAAAAATGTGTTTCCATCACTTCCTTCATAAGCTTAATGTGTGCCTGGCTTTGTGTGGAAAAGTTTGCATGTTAAATGTTTTAATAACCTGCATATTTCCTGGCTAAAACTTTGATTTGTAAAAAATAAATGGCATAAATGTAACTCCTTAAATTCATATCTTAACTAGTGCGTTAGATTAAATAATTGATCAAATGTTTCTTTGCCTTAAAAAAATAAAAAACGGCGTAGCAGTAGCGTATTGAGTGCACACTTTAGCGGCTCCCTTAAGTCATATTGCAGTAAAGTAACAACGAGACCAAAGCGGACTATCATAAATATTATTAATTATTATTAATAATTATTGGTGTTGGTTTCGTGAAGTATGAATGACAGCAGAAAAAAACGCTCAATAGTGAATTTGTCCCCATTTTAAATCAACTGTCATAAACCGACTGTGTGTTGCATAAGTGCCGTAATTTAACAGTTTGCAATAATGGAGAATAAAAAAAACTCAGAAAGAGCCTCAATGGTGTTTGTACGGAGCGCAGAGCCCAGTTCTTAAATGAAAATTAGAAGTTGGTGGCTGCATGCTTTTTACTTTTTCATACATAGGAAGCTCAGCGGCGGCCACCGGCTCATGATCGGGATATAAATAAAGAATAAATACTTTCAACCCTGCCGGGTCGGGTCTATGCGCTCTATGGTCGGTATTTAACTGCAGTTAGACAAACGTAGTAAAAGTGCTGGTCATGCGCTGTTTCAATTGAACTATTTTCTATTGTTTGTTGTGTAGACACAAATCTGGCGACATTTCTGACCACCGTTTGCTACTTTCTGTGAAACTTCTCCAGATTAGAGAGCCGGTTTGTTCATGTTTGCAGAAGCTTTTCTGCACTAAGCTGCATGCACACCTGGTGCATTGAAGGAAATAAAGAAAAAAATGTATTTGCTTTATTTGGAATGGACATTGAGTTACGTCAACCAGATGTAAAGGGAGGCTTTGTGGAGCTCAGCGGCCAAACGACGTGTCAGTTCGAGCCATTGGCTCGCGCTGCCTGAAGACAGAGCTGCTGCAGAGGGAGACAGGATTGGTCCAGCCTCAGAGTGGTAACGCTAACAGAGGCTAACGTTTAAAACACCCCTATAGCTCTCCAGCAGTAGGCTGTTGTAAATCCAATCCGCTATAACTACTTACATGTTTTTTGGTTTAAACCACCTCCCTGTTGTGGGCCTCCATAGTGCAGATTTAAGGTTCTCTTTTAAGTGTGCACGTTGCACACAAGATACACACTCCAGCTCGCAACAGGGCGGGGCTAGTGGAGGGCGTCTCTGTGAGACCATGACTGTTACATAGACAATGGAAAAGATGTACCGCTCTCAGCCAGCTCTCAGAGCTCTCACAAAATTCAAATGCAGTACCACACAATGACCTTCAACAAGCTAGAACAGCATATTTCTCGTCATTAATAGAGGTAAATAAAAACAATCCTAAGTTTCTTTTTAGTACAGTTGCCAAACTTACATAGAGTCATAGCTCTGTTGAGCCAACTATTCCCCCTTCTCTCAGTAGTGATGGCTTCATGGGATTCTTCATAAGTAAAATAAAATCTATTAAAAATCAAATTGATTTTTTTAAAGATAATAATCACTGAGAAAGCTGTACAGTCACAAATGTCATAGTAATGTTGTTTAACATGTCATATTTTATTTGTTTTCTATGCTGCTTTTAATACTAGGTAACATTACCATGCGCCTTTTGACAGCGGAACAGCTAATGGAAATGAGCCAAGACATTTTCACTTTAAAATGTTCATTCGTATCCACTGTCCCTGTGAATGAAATAAAAGCTTTATAATGATAATCACAGCGGGGCCACATACCCTATAAATGCGTCTCATGACCAGCTAAAATAAGACATAAAACATTAAAGTTTAAGCTGACATTGGAAAGAAATTGTTATGGAATGAAAAAAACTTCTGCCTTCTGGATGGTTATTTCCATATATTTTATTACGGCCAGTGTTTCCCAGGAGTCCACTGGGTCATGCTGGGCTCCCTTCCACCTGTCTCCTTTTGCTCATCATGTCTGACTGCATGTAAACAGCATCTGCCTATAGTTCTTCCTCACCAGGTTATCAAATTATTTCTCACTGCAGAAAGGAAACAAGCTGAAGGCATCCTCACTGACATCTAATTATTATTATGCCATATTCCTTAGATGCATTTAGATGCATTTAATAACATGCATTTATAAATTCAATCACATAACCTTAAATATTCCTGTTACAAAGTTACATCAATAGGCCAAAGGCACCAGCTGGTACCCCTCTTGGCCCACAGACATGAGCTGCAAAGGCAATGATAAGAAGGGAAGAGAAAAGTGATCTGCCACTTTTAGATAAGTTTACCTCCACGTGATTGGCCAGGGTGTTGACAAATTTAAACCCAGGGATCCTCCGGTCGCTGCAAACCACTCCTACATCTTCAGTGTGTTTACAGTCTGAAACACCAATCCCGTTGGATGGACACAGAGCCAAGGTCCTCTCTTTACCAGTGCACTGAAGATTGTCAAACCAGATGGGTCCTTATGGGATAAAACAGAAATAAAGGTTCATGGTTAGTGGTTTCTAACATCTATAAAGTTTACAGACATCAGTAGAGTGTATTCCAATTCATACCTTGTACACAAACGTTAGATGTAATGTATTACCTTCTCCTTTCCCATATTTTGAAGATGGGACCCATGAAACTGCTTCCTGGTAGCCCAGTTCCTTGCACACCACCTGGGCCGCATGGATGCTGAAGTCATCGTCGCAGACAGTACCCCACGTACCGTTGTAGTAAACCTCCACTCGACCCTCGTTGTGCTTCCTCTTAAGTCCCGCTAGTCGAAGCTGAATCCTGGGGGTATCTGGAGCCAGGACTGGGGGGGTGTACTGTTCCTGTTCATGGTCGGGGTAGCCAGGCGGGTATCCCAGGTACTCATACTGGGCATGGGCCAGTTCAAACACCACAAAGATACTAACGTAGTATGATAGTTTTTGGTTGACCAACATTTTGATAGGCACTGTTAAGAAAAGAGGAATAGGGAGAAGCATTCATTAAAAGTTGTTAGAAGCTGTCTGAAGCTTGCGGAACACGACATTAGTCTGGGTCAGTCGGTAACAGATGTGGTCAGTTAGCAAGAGGATTCGGCACAAAAATAAGTTAGTGTGACATGGGGTGAAGACATGAGTATACGAGGGGTTCTGACCCGACCTGACCCCAGGCGCAGTCAAACAAAGTGATAACAAACCAAACTGCAAATGCCTTATCAGAAAAATAGACTGGAATAAGGCAACAGCTGCAACCTTTTTGAGTCTAATACGAAATATGAACTGATAACAACCCGATTGTGATAAAAAAAAGGAAAACTACAGGGAGATTAATAAATTAAATACTATTATACACAAAAAATGAAAGGCATTTTTGAAAGAAACCAAAGAAGTCACATACTGAACATAAAATAGTGATACACAAATGGTGATATCCCCAGCAAAATTTATAAGTGACTGTTTTGTCTCCGCTTCTTTTAAAATATTTGGCAAGCTGTTTGTGTAAAAACTAAATATCCTTGATATCACCTGTTGTTTATGCCAACTAGTACATGACTACACTGCACTAGTTAAACATTTTCCCATACTAGTTTGAAATTTGCCCCAACTAGTTCAGAAATACTCTTACCAGTTTTGCCTTCTAGGTTGACTTTTGCCACACTACTAAGACTTTTACTCCTACTAGTACGCCCAAATGCTGCTCTAGTAGCTCAAAAAACCCTGCTAGTTGGCTGTTTGGCACACTAGTTGATGACCAGGCCAAACTAGTTGATGACTACATCTAAGCAGTTCACTAGTTGCCATTAAAAATGTTTACATGTTACCTAGTTGATGCCATTTCTGCACAGCAGCTTACTAGTGACCCGTCAACTAGTCGACTAGTACGCAGTAGTGGAATATAGCAACAATTGCAATCTGCTGGGATTCCTTACATAGACATAGACAACTTTTTTATAAATGTATTGAAATGACTTTGGTTGTAAAGTGCCTTGAGATGACATTTGTTGTTATTTGGCGCTATATAAATGAAAGTGAATTTAAGTTATTTGAATTGTGCACACTAGTTCACTAGTTGAAGCTTTAATTGCCCTACTAGTTCACTAGTGAGCCTTTGAAATGTCTACTAGTTAACTAGTGTGTCTAAAACGTCTACTAGTTAACCAGTACAGCACAAATATTGCCCACTAGTCGACTAGTAACACTTTTTTTCGGCCTATATGTCGACTGGTGCAGTCTAAAATACACACTAGTTCCCTGGTTGAAGCCATGTACGTCCTACTAGTTCACTAGCGCACTTACAAAATGCCAACTAGTGAACTAGTAGGTTCAAAATGCACACTAGCCGACTAATAGACCAACAAATGTTCACTAGTTGATAGCTAAGGCTTTTGTTAATCTTATGGTGGTTCAGACCACAGGCTTTGTCATCGTCAGCAGTGTCAAGATGCCATGTTAAGTCTTCGGTTGAGACCGTTGGAGGAGCATTGGACTCTCTGCTGCGCTTTGTGGGCTTTGGGCTACGTCAACTTTTGAAGCTTTTCCTGCGTTTCAAGCTTCAAAGCGCATAACGCTAGCATTGCAGAAGTTCAGGTAGTTGAACTTTTGACGGTCTAAACGCTGTTGACACAGCACAGCAACCAATCAGAGTGTCTAACTGGACAGACGTTGCCTGACATTGACGCTGCCTAGCCAACCACAATCCACTAGTGTTTAAAACATCCAGCAGAGAAAGGCTGACATTGGAAAGAAATTGAAGCTTCAGCTTAAAAATTTATCTTCTGTGTATATGGGTTAAAATAGTAGCTTTATAAGCATTGTTTGACGCTGACAAAGCCTGCGGTCTGAATGCACCATTACGAGTAAATTAGTAGAGCCAAAAAGGCGCACTAGTCGAATGTTTGCGCACTAGTAAACGACTGCATATTCAATGCAGATTAAAGGATGTGGCTGCACTAAAAAGAAGCTTTTCCCATTGGCTGTTCAGACAGCTCCACAAGGAAACAGGAGAAAGTGGAGAAACGGGTTTGTTTAAGAACAGTCAAGGACTGCAAATAACAAAATCCCTGATTACGTAAATGAATGTTACAATGGTTAGAATTAATTATTTGTCTTTTATTTCTCCGGAACATTGCACAGCTGACATTTTTTTGATTCAGAGATTGCTTTGCAGAAACCAAATATTGTCCAGTCCCTGTCGTTAACGCTGAACTCTCTGTTCCTAAATGGCAAATCCAACCACAGAAAAGTCTCTTTCTGGCAGTGCCGTATGTCTAGATAGCAAGAATTTTCCGTCAATCCAACGTTGGGAAATATTCCTCCTACACAATATCTCAAAATGATCCCCTTTGGCAGTCTTAAACTAAACATTAAAACTATTTTTTGTCCCTCCCAACCTGCCAGTGTTGTTGATTTAGGGTAAAATGCAGCTATTAGGCTATTAATAGTTAAGGGAGTGCTTATGGCAAACAATGAAATAAATAAAATAAATAAAATATGAAAAATTATTAATATTTTGGGGCACCACCTGGAACACCAGGAACTATTTTAATAGCCAAATCTCTATAATCTGAAGGAGTGAGGTCTTCACCGCATATTGACCACGAAACCTTGCTATATGTGTGTGGAACAAGAATGACAACAGTGACTTTCCAAAATACAAGAGTTTATTTAAAAAACAAGGAAAAGAAACATTTAATCACTCAAACTAAATAACCAACACACTACTGATCAAACTAAATGAATAACTAGAAATAAAAGAAACAAATGGATAAAAAATGCAATAATAATAGAAATAATGAATTCCAATTTATGCTTTTGAAGAATCTGGATTCAAAATCAAACCTAGGGCTTGATTTGCAGATGCTGAAATGAAAGCTAAATTAGTTTACCAATTGTGATTAGTTTTCACTAATTAGCACCATTGATTTATATGTAAACCAATTGTGGAAAAATGTATGTTAAGAATAATCTGTTCTGTGTATTCAACTGTAACTCGTAGTTACTGTGTGCTGAATTCTTTATTATTGTGATTAGTCTTACTGAATGATGCTGTAGACCTAAGTCATGATCAAATGGTGTGATAGTAAAATCCCTACATCGTGCGTTGTTGTGGAGACAACCCTCTTCAACTGAACTACCTGCCATCCTACGAGATTGTGTGTTAGTTAGATTGAGACAGGTCAGTATTTTACATTCTTCTATGTAAATGTCTGTTCCTCCTTGGCTTGATCAACCCAAGATTCATTAAACCTAAGTTCAGTCCATTTAAACCTCTGTGATCGAAAAATTTATTATTATGATTAATCTTTTAGTATTATTAACACTGTGAGCAGAGAGGCCAGACAACAGGTGTTGAGTTCGAGGTTAGAGAAGACATCACTGCCTGAGAAAATATTGATTCTTCTTATATACTTAGTTTTGAGAGTTTCTCTTATTGTGTTTCATATAACCCACCCTATACATATATCCCCACCCTGAGATTAATAGTTTTGTCTTCAAAGTTATAGAGGCAAGGTTGCTGAACTTTATAAATACGTATTTTCATATGAGCTTGTTAGGTAGTTCTGTAGTAGGGGGGTAGTTGGGAGGGAGTAGGTAGGAGTAGGTAGGGGGGCAGCATTCAGCATTCACTGTGATCTGTACTGTTCTCCTGTATGATCAATTCAACTTTTATTAAAACGTCCAAACGCTTAAAGGAATCTCTCTCATCTTTATTACGAGTCTTAAATGCCATTACACCTCCAAAATTTTGAAAGAATCTTCTCTAATCATTTTATTTAAGAGTTTCTCCAGTAACACATATATGAAATATTATATATGAAAATTACCACATTCTTTAGATTAAGAAATGTTATGTTTAGAAATAGCTGGATGGAAGTAATTAACCTTTGGATGATTACTTTAGTTATGGATTGATCACCGCAGTAATCAATTTAATTCCAGTATTTTGATCAAATAAAGCGAGTCCAAACACGGCTAAGAAGATTATATTCTGTTCTTAAACAATCTATTTTAAACCAGGTTCTGTTCGAACCGTTTAGTAGTGATCTTTGTTTTTGAAATGCAGGCCTAAACCAACATGTGCGCTTGTTTAGCTTAGCTCCCTGCGATTGCACTGGGACGTTTGAGGTGGATCAAATACATTTATTAAACATTAAACAAAGAAAGGAAAAACTCCTGTTTGACTGAGTAGCTCAAATTGCAGGATTTAAACGACTCTTTGTCAGGAAAAGTCTTTTGAAAACACTGATTAAAACTTCAGGCCAAGGCCTGGTTTACCCAAAGATAGCAGATAAAACTTAAAAAGTGAACAACAATAAAAATGGGAAACACCTTTAAAATAAGTTATCCTAACTAATTTGCCTCTGCCTAAACAGACCTTATGAACGATTAAGCTCCGAGTTGCTCCGTGGTCGATCAGCAGAGGGGAATCAAGCGATGTTAGCCAGAAGCCTATTCAAGGGTTGCTAAGCTAGTTAGCAGGCCACTAGCGGCAGAGGCTTCAGATCCCTCTGTGGCTCAGCTACGTAGCATAGTGGGGATGAAGTTGGCTCATCCTCCGATTTGCTAAGCAGCGATCAGCACCAACTGTCTTTCGCTAAACAGTAACTTTTGGCCAGCATGGCAATTCTTGTCGGCTCTTTTGTGGCGAATGAATGCGGCTTTTGCTTGTTCAGGCCCGCCTGCATGCGGCTTTCAGCTCCCGGATCTCACCGGTCAGCACCCTGAAACTTAGGGAACGTTTGGTCAGGCTTTGGGGATAAAAGTCTGCAGTCTTTGATCTCCCTGGAGCGACTTCTTCCAGAAACGTTCTTCCAGAACTTCATGCCTTCCCCCGCCTGCGAAGGTAGCTAAATGATGAGCATCTCCCCATAGCGAGCCCGGCACGGCTCCTTTGACGAAGGGAGAGCGGCTGCTGGAGCAGGCTTATTTATAGAGTCTGCTCGACTCTTCTTCCAGTGGAAGAGAGCAGATTAGCGCCACCTGATGGCTGTGTGTGACCCAACACCAACATTACAGAAACTGCCTCCTGGACTCGTAAAATTTGATTTATATTTTTTCTACCAGAGAATAAGCCTTAAGAAGGTCAGCCGTGGGTACCTGCCCTGTTGCAGGACTCTGAACTGTAAGTTAAAGTTGAAGTTTCTCTGTTCAGAACGGCGAGGGTTGCAAAGGGGACGAGTTTTATTGTTGTGCATATTCTGCTGGGACGAGTATAGATATAGCCAACATTGTTGTTTGTGCTACGATGTGGATTTTTATCATTCTTGCAAGCCAACAGCCTGATGATGGTTTTCAGGGCCGCTTGAAAACCAAAACATGTAAGCTTTCAACTTTTACTTATTGAATGCAATTTCCAACGCCTGTTTATACACTGCAGTGTACAGTATATTGTAATGAAACGTGAAATGGATAAATAATTATAGGCTATATAAATAATTAATAAGAAATGTCCGCATCGGGGACTTCCAGTATGGCATTGACGCGGATGGCCGCTTAAAACTTCTGGCTCCCAACCAGTTGGAAATATTCCCCATGGAAGAATACTCGAATCTAAAGAACGACATCTCAACTTGACATGGACGGGGAAAAACAAATAAGGACCAAGGGTAAACAAAACCCAGCACGCGAAAGGGGAGAGTTAGCCGAGGAAACAAACAGTGGCGATGAATGCTATAATGGCAAAGCTAAAGTGGAGGCAGCTACCCCATTCATGCAGGCTAACTACGACGAGATTCGGGCATTGAGGTCGGACCTTAGAGTGAAATGAGTGAATTCCGACTTTCTTTTCGCAATGATCTTTAAAAGGAACTGAATGAGTTAAGAGGATAAATCAGTGGGAACCTTCAAGAAACGACAAGGGACACAGAGGCCAAGGATACCCTCTCCCATTTATTACAGAGCCAGGAGACCCTGCTAGCTAAATTAACCGAGCTTGAAGCACGCTCACGCCTGAATAATCTCCGTTTACACAAAGTACCGGAGGGATCAGAAGGGACAAATCTGACAGAGCTTGTGACAAAGCTGATAAAATCAGAGATTGGCCCGCCAGTGGCAGAAGTTGACCTCAGTATCCAGCGTTGCCACCGGGCTCTAGCTCCTAAGTCTAGAGAAGGTGCACTGCCCAGATCTCTGGTTCTTTGCTTCCTCAAAAAGAGAGTTAAAGAACTGGTTTTGCTTTCTGCCTGGAGAAAGAAGGATGTCCGCTTTGAAGGGAAAAGGATTTACTTTGACCAAGATTATCCCCCAGAGATTTTTTACAAAAGAAAGGCATATGTGGAGATACTGAAAGCCAAAGGAATCCGCTTCAGAACGCCACATCCAGCTAAATTGAAGGTGTTTTTCGACAGTGGCACCAAAGTCTATGAGAATGCGGTGGAGGCAGCCAAAGATCTGAAAAAGAGAGGATTTGGCCTGGAAGACATCAAGGAACCAGACCCCACAGCGCCGAAACAGTGAAGACCAGAAACGTGGGAGAGGACAGGTACAGATCGCCGCAAACAGGCAGTGGACCAGGGGCGAATAAGAGAGAAGTTACGGAGCTTTCACCGTGCCCCACCGGGTTAATCCAGTGCTTGTGAGTGAACTGCCAGAAAACAAGCATATCTATGGGACAACGAACGTCCACAAGCCTCTACTGGAACTACTACTTAATCATGCAAGCCTGCCTAAACTAATTTTTTGCTTTTAATCAAGATGACTTAACTTTGGCACTGAGTTTTTGAATTTGAGAATAACTATGTCTCAAACATCCTGAAATTGTATACCTTAAGTGGGCCTGCTTTTTTTGCATCTAGGTTATTTAAATAGAGAATAACTGTGTTCCTCTACTCTCCATACACAGTCTTGGCCAAAAGGTTTTGAGATACTAGAAATTGGAAAAGTTTTTATAATAGCAATTTGCATATACTCCAGAATGTTATGAACAGTGATCAGATGAATTGCATAGTCCTTCTTTGCCATGAAAATTCCACTGCATTTCATTGCTGTCATTAAAGGACCTGCTGAGATGTTTTTAGTAATCGTCTTGTTAACTCAGGTGAGAATGTTGACGAGCACAAGGCTGGAGATCATTATTCCTCCTTCATTATCATTATCATTATTTTGACAAGGCTGGAGATCATTACGTCTCCACCAAGAAGCGCTGCTTCTTGGTGGAGACGTATCGCGTTGGTAAGACGTATCGCGTCATTTCCTGTTTTGTGACTAACTCGTTTGTAGCAAGTCGGTGTTTCTCTCTCTCTTGAACTGATCTAACTTTCTCTGTCAATAAGTTTTTTCTGAGTTGCTTAACACACAAACACATTAAAACGTTAATTTTCTTCACGGTTTAGGACTCTTTAAGCATTTTACTGGGTTAATTACTTTGTTTTTAGGTAAGGTAAGGTACCGCTTGGTTAGCTTAGCTTTACGGCTAGCATGGCTTCGGCAGCTTTCTCTCTTGTCCCTCCATCTCTCTCTACACCTCCTCCTCTTTCCTGCTCTCTCTGTCAGATGTTTAGTTACTCCTCCGCCTCATTTAGTGAAGTTGGTAGGTGTAATAAGTGCAGCATTTTTGTAGCTTTGGAGGCGAGGGTTTCTGAGCTAGAGGCCCGGCTCCGCGCTGTAGCACAGCCAGGCCCAGCAGTAGCTAGCGCGGAGTCAACTAGGACAGGACCTAGCCGTCCTTCAACAGCTCCCGTGCAGCCGGGACCTCAGGCGAGCTGGGTGACGGTTCGTAGGAAGATTAGCGCCAGACCCCAGTCCGCGGCCAACCTCCAGCCCCTTTCTCTGAACAATAGGTTCGCCCCGCTCAGCGACGCACCCGCCGAGCAGGAGAGGCCGATTCTTGTAATTGGCAGCTCCATAGTTAGGAATGTGGCTCCAGAGACACGAAAGACCACCGTCAAATGCCTTCCAGGGGCCAGGGCTGCGGACATTAGGTCCCATCTGAAGCTTTTGGCCAAGGACAAACGGCGGTATAGCAGGATCGTTATCCATGCTGGTGGCAACGACACCCGGCGACGGCAGTCGGAGGTCACTAAAATTAGCGTAGCTTCGGTGTGTAGGGCTGCCAAAAAGATGTCTGACTCTGTAATTTTTTCTGGTCCCCTGCCTGATCGTACTAGCGATGACATGTACAGCCGTATGCTTTCGTTCCACCTTTGGTTGTCAAGGTGGTGTCCAGAAAACGATGTGGGCTACATTGATAACTGGGGGGCCTTCTGGGGAAAACCTGGACTGTTACGTAGAGACGGCATCCATCCCACCGAGGACGGAGCTTCGCTTCTTTCCAGGAACATTGATAGGGTTATCTCTAGTTCCCCAAAGCCGTGACAACCCAGAGTCCAGCTCAGGGAACCCAGAGTCCAGGTCAAGGAACAGGGACTGCCACCCACCCACTACCCTATAGAGATAGTTTCCCGTCCACTACCCAAAACTAATGAATTAAAAGTTAATGCTACTAGAGCAAAGTATAAAAATCTCATAAAGATAAATAAAACTCGGACTGAACATAAAAACAAATCAATTAAATGTGGTTTACTAAACATAAGATCTCTCCCCTCAAAAACACTCTTGGTAAATGACTTAATTTGTGAAAATAATATTGATTTGTTTTGTCTTGCAGAGACATGGTTGCAGGAAGAGGACCATGTCACAATAAATGAGTCAACTCCCCCTAGCTACTTAAACTTTAGTGTCCCTCGAAGTACTGGTCGAGGAGGTGGAGTAGCAACTATCTTTCATTCCGATTTACTAATTAATCTCCAAAAAAATAATAATTACAGTTCCTTTGAGCATCTAGTTTTTAGCTTTCCTCATACACATAACAAAGCAGTAAAGCCACTTTTGTTTGTGGTCTTATATCGTCCACCAGGACCTTATTCTCAATTTTTAGATCAGATTTCAGATTTTCTATCTGACTTAGTTTTAAACACTGATAAAGTCATTATAGTCGGAGACTTCAATATTCATGTTGATAATGAAAGTGATAGTCTAAATACAGCTTTTAACACTATCCTAGACTCAATAGGCTTTACTCAAAATGTGCAGGGACCAACACATTCTTGTCACCACACTTTAGATCTTGTGCTGACTTATGGCATTGACTGTGAAGAAATAACAGTCTTTCCACATAACCCTATCCTGTCTGATCATTTCCTTATCACTTTTAAACTTACTCTAATGGATCATATCAAACCTGAAAGAAAACTTCATTATACCAGAACGTTATCAGACAACGCTGTAGCAAATTTTAAAGAAGCTCTTCCAACTTTAATTTCCTCAGTTTATAAATGCAGAACAGAAAACAGTGATTTAACTCGTGACCCCTCACAACTTGACATTTTAGTTCATAGCGTTAATTCCTCCCTGCGTCGGGCAATAGACAAAGTTGCCCCCTTGAAAAGGAAGGTGGCTAGCCATAGAAGATTAACTCCCTGGTTTAATTTAGAGCTACGTACCCTAAAGCAGAATGTTAGAAAACTAGAGAGAAAATGGCGCTCCACGCATTTACATGATTCCTTTTTAATATGGAAAAATAGTTTATTGCTATATAAAAAGAGCCTTCACACAGCTAGAACAGCATATTATTCATCTTTAATCGAGGAGAATAAAAATAATCCTAGGTTTCTTTTTAATACAGTTGCCAAACTCACACAGGATCATAGCTCTATCGAGCCAACCATTCCCCAAGCTCTAAGCAGTGACGACTTCATGCAATTCTTTATAAATAAAATAGACTCCATAAAGAATAAGATAATTGGGAACCTTCCCAATATGCTTGCTTCCTCCTTAGTTAATGAGGCAGCCTCAAAAATGGTGGAACCTAATATATGCTTAAACTGCTTTAATGCAGCCGAACTTTGTGATGTACTAAAATTATTAGCTTCATCTAAACCTTCAACTTGCGTTTTAGACCCAATCCCAACTAAACTCTTAAAAGAAGTTTTCCCTCTGATCGCTGCTCCAATTTTAAATATAATGAATCTATCCTTAGTCAATGGATATGTACCACAGGAGTTTAAGATTGCTGTAATTAAACCTCTACTTAAGAAACCCTCTCTTGATCAAAACGACTTAATTAACTATAGACCGATATCTAATCTTCCCTTCTTATCTAAAATTCTTGAGAAAATAGTTGCACACCAGATATGTGAGCATTTAAACAATAATGAGCTGTTTGAGAAGTTTCAGTCAGGCTTTAGAGCTCATCACAGCACTGAAACAGCTCTGGTGAAGGTTACTAATGATATTCTCATAGCCTCAGACAATGGACTGGTGACCATTCTGGTTCTGTTAGATCTCAGTGCTGGCCTTTGACACTGTTGATCACAATATTCTCATAGAAAGGCTTCAAAGTGTCGGTATAATAGGAACAGCACTAGGTTGGTTTAAATCTTATTTGTCTAACAGATTTCAGTTTGTTCAGGTAAACAATAGATCTTCCTCAACCTCAATAGTTACTTGCGGAGTACCACAGGGTTCAGTGCTTGGGCCGATTCTCTTTACTATATATATGCTTCCTATTGGTAAAATAATTAGGCAGCATGGGATAAAATTCCATAGTTACGCAGATGATACACAGCTATATCTATCCATAAATCCTGATGAATCCAATCAGTTAGGTAGACTACAGGCATGTCTGGAAGACATAAAAACTTGGATGACTCTAAACTTCTTGCTTCTAAATTCTGATAAAACAGAAGTTGTCGTCTTTGGACCAGAAGCTCTGAAAAAGAAACTACTTAGTCAGCCCCTTCACCTGGACGGCATTAAATTAGCCTCCAGTAATAAAGCAAAAAACCTCGGTGTCATTTTTGACCAAGATATGTCATTTAGAACTCACATTAAAGAAGTCTGTAGGATTTCCTTTTTTCACCTTAGGAATATTGCAAAAATTAGAACCATCCTGTCCAGGACTGATGCTGAAAAACTAGTCCATGCATTTGTTACTTCAAGGCTGGATTACTGTAACTGTCTATTATCAGGTAGTCCACAGAATACAATTAAAAGTCTACAGTTAGTTCAAAATGCTGCTGCTAGGATTCTGATGAATATTAAAAGAAGAGATCACATTTCCCCTGTTTTAGCTTCTCTTCACTGGCTCCCAGTAAAATCTAGAATAGAATTCAAGATCCTCCTTCTGACATATAAAGCCCTTAATAATCTAGCTCCATCATACATAAGAGACCTGATTGTTCCATATGTTCCTAACAGAGACCTTCGCTCTCAGACTGCAGGTTTACTGGTAGTTCCTAGGATTTCTAAAAGTAGAATGGGTGGCAGATCTTTCAGCTATCAGGCTCCCCTCCTATGGAACCGGCTCCCAGGGTTGGTTCGTGAAGCAGACAATTTGTCTATCTTTAAAACTAGGCTAAAAACTTTCCTCTTTGACAAAGCTTACAGTTAGAGATATGTTTATAGGTAGTTAGAGTCAGGTCAGACAGGTAGATAGGAAGAGACAGGTTAATGTTAGTAGTCAGGCAGAGTGTCAAAAGTTAGGAAGAGATAGGAAGAGGTAGAGTAGCTAGGTAGAGATAGATTAATGTAAGCCAGGTAAAGATCCGGAGCCGGTCGCGGCTTACCGCCGCGGAAGAAATGTGCCCCACAGGGGCCAGCCTGCGCCGGAGAGAGGTCCCTCAAGGGGATCCTCCCGCACAGTGCGGCCGCCCATTACCTGCCGGGTTGAATCCCCCGGGCAGACTGTGCGGACCCCACCCGTTTATCTCTTAAACGTTTCTCGCCCTCTTCAACTCTGTCCTCTCAGTTCTGTCTATTTTTCCTTAAGATAGTTGTCGACTATCGGTCTCGTGCCGGTATTTAGCCTTAGATGGAGTTTACCACCCACTTTGGGCTGCATTCTCAAACAACCCGACTCCGAGAAGACCCCGGCATGACGGGGGCCGTTACCGGCCCTACACCGTCCACGGGTCAGGAGGACTCAGACAGAGTGTTGGTAGCCAGGTCTCCTAGTAGCTAGGAGACAGGTTAATGTTAGTAGCTATGCTGCTTTAGGCTAGGCTGTTGGAGGACATTATTAGGGTCTGTTCCTACTTTCTCTCCTACTTCTCCCCAACTGCATGATGTGCTGTCAATTCAAGCACTAACCTGTTTTCTATTATAGTAGGTGCTCCGGATTAGCCCTGCTTGACGACCCTGACTAAGATGGCATTGCAGTGACGGAAAATTCTCCACGTCCTGCAACAAACTTCTGCTGCATCAGTTCTATTGCTCTTTCTGTGTCTCTGTTATGTATTCTCCAAGCCACAGACGGTCGCGGCAGATAACCGCTTGTGCTGAGCCTGGTTCTGCCGGAGGTTTCTTCCTGTTAAAAGGGAGTTTTTCCTTCCCACTGTCGCTGCATGCTTGCTCAGTATGAGGGATTGCTGAGAATTCCACGACGCAATCTTCTGTGGTTCTGTAATTTCTACACTTAACATTGTATTGTAATAACTCTTTTTGTAAAGTGCCTTGAGATGACATCTGTTGTGAAATGGCGCTATATAAATAAACTGAATTGAATTGAATTATTCACTTCACTTTCAGGTTTGAAAAATTTAACTTTATTTGCAAATTCTCTGTAATATATACAGTTCTGAAAGCTATTTGCAGGTTTTGACAAATTATTTTTGTTTGTTTGATTTATTTTGAACATTTCATTAAGTTCAGTTGAAATAAATCCCCAAATCTCGATTCATTTATTAATGTAAAGTATTTTAAGGTTACAATTCAAAACGTTTTGAATTGTGGTCTTCTTAATATGCTGTAGTTAACACGTTTTCCCTTCAGGAGGACAGATGAAGATTTGATCTGATTGGTCTGTGTTTTTGTTTGCCGTGTGGGCTTTTCTCAGAGGCCTACAGCTACAACCCAAATCCAAAACCAAGCATGTTAGGTTAATAACTGATTCTGAACAGGGTGTGAGCACACACAAGTGGGTTTCAGGTTGCTGTGATGGCCTTGCAATGGACTTCTAAACTGCCGAGGTATGCTCCACCTCCTTCTTAAATTAAGCTGGAAAAATATCCCGCATAGGGCTACCTCTTTCAAACAGGAAAAAAAAATCACGTATCACTAATGGATATGTAGCTTTATACATTAACATTTATATTAGGAATTTAAGTTGTCGTAAAACTTATAACCAAAATTAAATATCAATGTGGTGAGACTGTCGTGTTAAAAATTTTGCATTAGGTAGGACATTTTTAGCACAGAGGTTACATTAGGGTTAGGCTACTGTGTGTAACATCTATATTAAGTGCTATAATCCACAGTGTTGCATTGAAACACTGGAATCTTTTATCTATTCCTCCCAATGATGAGAAAATATTTGTAGCTGCATGCGACCTCCTATAGGAAAAGTGCTGTGCCAAGCTGTTTTAGGGCTTCCTCTCCCTTTATTCTGTCAAGCTGATCCAAGTGCTTTAGGTAAAAAAAAAAAAATATGTGAAGTTTTTTAAAAGGCGCTGATGTCATCACTGTTGCTACTTCTCAGGCAGCCAGCTATAAACATAAAAAGTCAACCAATCAAACACAAAACTGAGCAGTAGGATTACGTCTGTTTTGAGTTGTTTTGGCAGGGTTGGTCAGAAAGATGTTTTTTTTTCTTTTATAACAAACAAGAGTATGCACTATTTGTTGGAAAAGATTATCAGGACACTGTGTAACGAGTGATTCTTGAGCTTTTATTGTGGCAGGTGCAAGCTTCTTAGTCAACGCTGACATGTAAAAAAGCTCTTTTGATGAACTGACTGGACGAAGCTGTCTGAGCTCTTTTGCGACATTTAAAATACCGGGGTCTATTCACAGGCCTCAACCATGTAAATTCTTCACAGTAACTGTCATAAAGCTTTACAAATGGGTTTTTTTGGTGCAAGGAAAAACATATATTTTCAAAATAAAATACTACAATTATTTGTATGTGGGTTTTTTTTAAAATATGTATTTGTGTATTTATTCGGGTTCTGCTTGAACTAAACTTTCATCTTTTGTTATTATTGTCAAGACAACTGCAAACGTATTCAGATGATTTTCAAATAAATTGCAGGGTAAACCACTGTGTTTAGAAATCACATGTTTAGTGAATAGTCTATGTATCTCTAATTTAGTCTTTATGAATCCAATATTTCTGTGACAACCTTGAAGGTTATTAAAGAATGTTAGCATAACACAGCAGTCAGGTCAGTGACAAAGTTCAGGAGAAGTTTAAAGCAGAGTTACGTTATAAACTATCCAAAGCTTTGTGAATCTCACAGAGCACTGTGCTGTTTATTGTTTGAAAATGAGAATAGTATTGCAGAATTGCACAATTCCTAATGCTGCGCTCACACCACCCCAAACGGCAGCGTTGAGTAAGATTACATGTAAAGTCTATGGTTGAGTCCGTCAGAGCTCCGTGAGAGTCTCTGCGGTGTGTTGTGTGCGTTGGCTCAGTCAACTTTTCAAGCATTAATTGCATTTCAGGCGGCATATTAATCAGAGAAGCAACCAAGTGGTAACCTGGCAAGCTATGCTGTTTATATATAAATATATAGTCTATTGTATTGTATTGTATTTCAAACTGTCTCTGCACCCAATTGGACAGCGCTAGGACCAATCAGAGCAATGAACACATGATACAATAATTGCACTAGAAATCAGACAATTGGGCAGGATATCATACACTGGTGAAACAAAAGACGTAAATGCCTATATTTGCTCATCTTTCAAAGAAAAGCCCTAGTGTAAATCGTCCAAAGTCGATGTCAAAGGCGCTTTAAATAAGCTCCATTCCTGAGGCACTACCATCTTTGTTCTTTTGCTTTGCTGAAGCTCTGTCATCATCGTAAAAAACAATAAAGCTCTGCTTTACGCCATGAATCACACATATGCTGTACCTCTGTTTAAATGGTAGCTAATGTTGTGCGTTTTGAGTGTTTGTCATGTGATTTGTGATTTATTTGCTAGTAAAAATTAGCAATTAAAACAAACACAAATCAGAAGTTGCATTTATGATGTCACAGAGCTAGCACTGGCTAACACTTGAATTACTCACCGAGACCTTGTAGAGCTTGTCCAGCATGCTGACTTTCTCTCTAAGGACTATTTCTCTCTCAGCGTAGCTGTCACTTTCCACATGGCCAGATTTATGGTGGTTTTTTCCTCATTTATGTTCTTTCCTTCGCCCTGGAAGCAGGATGTAAAGCTTGCTAAACTCAAGACTCTTGTTCACCTCAGGTTTTTACTCAAACCTAAAGTAACTTTTGCCATTGGTTAAAAATGAATGTTTTCTTTGCATGAAAACATGTCTTTAAAATTCAGACATCATATGTAAATCCATGGCACTTTTCAAACAGGATCAGGAAATAACTTTTGTCGGTCTATCTGACTCACATACTAATTTTTTTGACAGTAGGGGACCCATGGACCAGATGTAGAAGGGCTTGACTTAGACTCCCCCTGGGGTTAGCCCACCCATCATCTCTACAAACATAAAGCGCTGTGTTTGACCAGGCCTACACTTAGCCGAACCAATGGTAGACTTGCTAAGGCTACAATGTAGCCTGGCTAGACCAACCTGTAGAGCAAAAGCTTTTGCTACTGGTACGGTTTGTCAAAATTTGTAGTCTAGCTAAGAGGCCTATAACTGTGGAGTTTCAGCTTTTAGTGTAACTGAGGCAGCATGGTGGTTTCAAAATAATAAAAAGGGTTCAATATTTGAAAATAGTGCTGAATTCTAATACTCTGCTTGTAACACAATGAGAAAAATACACATCATCATGTCACCTTATTTTCTTTCCGTTTAACTGAGGCAACAAAAGGGCTTTAAAATAATAAAAACAGAGAACCAGTCTTTTTTTTTTTACATGGTCTTCTGACTAAGCACAGCTCTAAGTCCCGATAAAATAGGGAAACCCTTCAATACATCTGTAAGGCAGTGTAGGACTTTTTTGCCCTCACCCCCCACCCCCCAAAAGAAAAGAAAAAAATATCTTACCTCTAAAGTCTGAGACCACATGTAAATGTGACACCTAATTTCACACAACTGCTTAATCTACAAGTAGACTGCTAGTAATGCAAGCCTCGCACAGAATCGCCCGGGGGAGAACTTCTGTCTGGGCTCTTACAGTGGCTGCTGAAGCAGGGAAACTAGCAACAATGGTACGAATGACAGCGTTGGGAATCACTGAAATCACAGCATCCAGGGACAAGAAATGGCTTGTCATTTCCTGTGAGTGCCTGCCTTTTCTATTAAGGTTTCATGATGATCTTCTGGTTCTAAATGCATCACTTCAAGTTTTATTTGCTACATTGTCTCCTAAACTATATCTGCTCTCACAATATGTAGTTCTGTCTTTGTATTTTCTTTTTATTTAACAGCATTTTCATTATATACTGTTGGTGGTGCTGTTGTCATACTGTGCATATTAACTCTCTTAAACAGTGCAGCTGAATAGAAATCACTTTAGTAAATCTCACTCAGTCCTTCAGTAAAAATTGCATGTGCTATTGGTTTGAGAAACTTTTCTTTTCTTTTCTTTTTTTTATGGTGACCATATCTGTGTGTCCTCAAACCAAACCACAAGATGGAAATTCCTTTGATACCACTCATGTTTATGTGCAGGTTGAATCCCAGTACTTTAAAAGAAACCTGCATGTATAGAGTCACTAACAGCCCCAGAACCTGAGCATTTGTGATGATTTTTATTCTCAGGGGATACTACAGTGAAGCCAGCAGTGTTCTGTCTTCATAAAAGAGTTGTGCATATGCTAATGGAGCAAAATATAATGACCTTCAATAGCCAAGAGCAAACTGCACTATCTTTGAATTCTGTAAAGACTTCTGGGGGATCATTTCAAATGACCTAAATAATTTTCAGTTACTGAGGGTGCGGTGCATATGATGCTAGAGTACTCTTTAAAGCAGGAAAACCCCAATAAATGTGCTGCTATCTTTTCAATCCTTTGTAATGCAGAAAGAAATGCAGAGAAGAAGATGCATTTGCACTTCAGGGCGGCATATGTTGAGGCTTGAAATGGAAATTAGCAAGAGTGAGGGTCAACCAGGGTCAAAGGAAATATTTCAGACAGAAGGACAACCTACTAATGAGTACATCACTCTGCTGAACAGGGTTTGTTACGAAGGAGTTAACGAGAACTGATGGAAAGTATCAGGGCGTGATAGCGCATACTTGTGAGATGTGGGTCCAGGCTGAGGCGTCGTCACTGCTCAGGCTGATGCTGACATCACACTGGTGGATTTGAGATGCACTGAGGGCGGGAGCCCTACATTCATCTTCGTCCTGCTGTCTTTTCAGGCTTGCCAACATTCGGAGCTCCACATCTTCGTCTTTACACATCCTTGTACTGGCATGCAGTTGTGTGACATAATTACTCGACTCAGTAGTCTTCGGCATCTCATTTTCTTCTTCCTTTAAATTTATTGCCCATAAAAGAGAGATAATTTATTTGGAAGCCATCCATTTTGTTTTTCAAAAACCACACACAATATTCATAGATGCTACAATTAGTGCTGGAAATATGTTACATACCCCTGGAATTTGTCACATTTCAATAACATTAAATGTATGGTTTGCAAATAAAAACTAAAGAATGTGGCATTCAATTATATACCTGCCAACCAGATTTGATGCAGTGTCTCTATGAACAACAATTTTTAACTCCTACTATAGACTCCCAATTGGATTTAGGTTCTGACCTAAACTAGGTCATTCTAAAACATGCATCGGCTTTCTCAACTCGTTTATAGCTATGTAATTAGCTCCATTCGTCTTTCTATGAACACTGACAAGCTTCTCTGACCCTCTTAAAAAATAGCTTCCCCAAAGCATGATGCTGCCGCCACTATGTCCCATTATGAATGATGTTTTTAGGGTGTTAGTTTTGTGCTACACTGCACCTTTAATGTAGAACGAAAGGTTTAATTTGATTTTGGCTGACCAAATCACTTTCTTGGATGCATAAATGTTTGTGTCCCCCTACATGACTTCTAGCAAACTTTAAAAATGACCACCTTTTTTTTTGTTCTTTTTCTTTTTTTTTTTTTAACCAAGGCTTTATTTTTGGCCACTCTTACATAAAGGCCAGATGTGTGGGGTGTGGTAGTAGTAGCTATCTTTTCAACTAATTCTCACACCTCAGCTGTTTGTTCACTAATGCTCTCTTACAAACCCATGATGCCTACACAGAGCAGTTTTATGCATTAAATTACATTTTAGTTACTAAGCAGGTAACTAACTGACCAGGATTTTATTTAGGGATATAAGGGTAAAGACAAGATAAGGTTCTTGGTTTCATTTTCCTTCCATTATACAATTATTGGCCATTTTGTGCTGATTATTATTATTATTATTATTATTATTATTATTATTATTAGTAGTAGTAGTAGTAGTAGTAGTAGTATTGTTATTACAATAATAAAAACATTTATGTTTGTGATTGTAATGTGAAAAACTGGAAAAATTTTCAAGGTGTATGAATATATATATCTGTAGGCTCTGTATTCTTTGCAGCCAACATGGGAGAAAATAGCTTAACTGCAGCAATGATGCCAAGCAGACATTATGATAGTGTTGGACTTTCTCTGTTGTTTTGACCCTCTTTAAACAGTGTATCTATTGATTTAGGAGAGTTCTATGGTAACTTGATTTGTCAGACAAAGTGTAAGGGACCCTAGTGTTGAATCAATGGTAGCCAATACACCGAAGCTACAGGAGAGGAAACAAACCCCTTGTCATATTTCTCTGACAACATTTCATTCAAAGCCTTCACTGTGTGCTGCTTACTGGAGTTGGCACAAATCAGCAGTGAGAAGCTGCACTGATGAAGGGTGCTGTGATATCACTCAGCAAATAGTTGTGCACATGCAAAAAACAACAGCTTTGTGACAGAGCTTGCTTCAGGCCTTGAGATCTCTTCGATTGACTCCTTACAGATCCTAGAAGCCTTCGAAATAAGCAAGGCACTTCCTCAATCATTCCTGTATAGTTTATTCCTGAAAAACATTTTTAGTAACCTCTTTAGCTTTCTGAACTAACAGTGATCACACAGTACTGTAGGAACAGTACCTTACAAGAGTATTAACACACTTTAGATTTTTGCACAATAAGTGACCTCACAACTACAAACATGATTGTGTTTTATTAAGATTTTCTATGACAGATTTGTACAATATAGTTCATAACTGTGAAGCAGATGAAAAATTTAATATGTTAATCTTTTTTCCACAGATAAAAATCTCAAAAGAGCAGCATTCATTTTTCAGCCCCATTAAGCTCTCCATCCAATCTAAATGGGCTTGAGCTACTTCACAAAGAAGAATATCAGTCTGTAGATGAGAAAAACTGGTTGAGTCATATCCCAGGAGACTGTATATGCAGCAAAAGATAGTTCTAAAAAGTATTAAACACAGGTGGCTGAATTCTAATTTACATTATTTTAATTATATTTTTTATTTGTAGCAATTTTCAAATTTCCTCCCACCTCAAAATACACAATCCTAATGAAATACAGAAAGGTTTGGATGTTCAAAAATACACCTGCAACACCCTTAAAGACAGTTATGTAGGGAGAGGGGGGTTTATTAATCAAAATTTGGGGAAATAAAACAATTATCTTTTTTATTCCACTGTGGCATCCACAAACTTCTGACAAACATTTGGAGGCTTGATTGAGCGCGCTCTGCGTACACCTGTTCTTGTGTCATCTGGGTCTGATATTTCATACAGGACGCACAGCTTAAGGTGGATTCATTTTTCATTATTTTTTAGAGGAAACTGAGGCCTGCAGGCACTATTGAAAGTGTTCAGAGCCAGGCTTTTACTTTAAGACATAATTCCACAAAAATACAGTCAAACTTGATTCTATGGACATGTATTGCATCTTACTAAGGATGCATTTTTATGTAGATGTTGACACAATCTTATCTAAAAGGCCAATGGCTTTTGCAGCTATACAATGTGACATCAAGCAGGGGGAACTCACAATTGGGGCAATTAGATATAGCATTTCATCTATTCAGCCATTCAGTTAATTATAAGATGGTAAAGGAAAATAATATTTAAAAAATCTATCTAGGAATTATGGTGTAAAGCGGGAAGTGGTTTGTTAATTCTATGAGTCCTACCTTGTGCTGCTCACTGAAGGGAACTTCTTGCAGAAGTCTCTGACAAAGTGAAACACTGATATTTTCTCCCAAAACTTGATCTGGTTTTTCGGACTTGTGGCTGCTTCTGCTAGGTGAGAGGCAGCGTACGGGGACCATCCTTGCTGTTTTAGCTCTCCCTCTGCATGGATACTGTTTGCAAGTGTCAGTAAAATCCTGCTTTGCTGATGCTTGGTTTGTGTTCGGAGATTCCTGAGGATTCTCAAGCTGCACGTGCTGACTTGTATTAGGATATCTGAGAGTAGCAGGATAAGACACACACGTTTTTTGAAGGTTGGACTTTAAGTGGCCCACATCCTAAAAGAAATAAAGGATTTTGGTCAGGTGTTATATTTAAGGTCAAAGATTACATGTCAGAATGAAGTCATTTTCCCCCCAAGTCGCAGTTAAGTCCCAAGTTACTAATGACTGCAATTAGTTTAGCATGTAAACATGAGTAAACACCAAATGTAAGTAGTTAAAATCATCATCTAAATGCATTAAAAAAACTGCTACTGTTGCACATGTACATATTGTAATTTTATGCTACTTGATTGTTTTTAATTAATTATTTTTATACATCTGCACCATTACCTCAGAGCAAATTCCTAATCTGTAAATTTGTTCTACGGGCAATGGGAATAAAGTGATTCTGATTCTGATTTAGAAATTAAATAAGAAACAATATTTACCAAGAAAAAAAATCTTATGTTTTTATATTCAGGAAAAACTAAGAGAAATGTGTTATATATGACACTGGAAATGATAAACACAATGCATAGTTCTTCTCTCCACTGAAGGAGAACTCATAGAAACCACAATTTTGAATACCAAAAGTTATCCCAGGAAGCTTCAAAGATGCATGACGCAAAAAAAAGTTTGCGACTTGCTCCTTTACTGGGGATAGCAGCTGAATTCATAGCACAGAACTCAAACTGTGACCCACTTTCACTGCATAAGACAAGAATATCAAAAATCATCTGACATTAATTTCTCAAGAAAACATCATCCGGATTAGTTGACCACTCTAAAGCCACACACAAAAGGCAAGCATGTATTGTTTGTTCAGATAAATGTACATACACAGGTTGGCAAACCCATGACACTGTGTACTGATTCACTCACTCTAAGGTTAACATACTGTATGTTAAACAGTGATGCATCTTTGGTCAAAGCATCACTGATTATGTAGAAAGGGTTATGGAAAGTTTTTCTCTTTTGTATTGACTTTTTTTTTTCTCAATGTACAATTCGGTCACCCAAAAAAATCCATTGCAGGGGTTGTGAGACAAAGCTGACAACAGCTTCCGTCATTCTCAAAGGAGCAAGCTACACACGAGATACACTGTTCAAGCTTACACTGCATGAATGTTTCATATCGAAAGCATAGATTTTCCATGGAGCATTAATTTAGTGTTATTCTGCACTATTGGTTACAAACTGACATTGATCTAATAACCTAACTTGATGAATAGATGCATCAAATTCTATTTATATTTTAATAAACTATGTTTTCAGTGATACTGAGAAATTCCAGCCTAAAACAATGTTTCTCTAATATGTGTCCTCTCATTTTTCTCTCCAGTCTTTCCAAGTTCTCCAGAAAACAGGGAGTCACAGCTATAACATGCATTTGGACTGATTGCTAGCAAATTTACATTTATTATGGTCATTGTACAGCCATTGTTTTTTTTTTTTTAAATTAATTCCCCCTAGCCTAACTTCAGCACTCTATCTTTTCCTTCTGTTGTCCTTCATCTCGTAGCTTTGTTTAGGGTGAAATGTTATCATAAGCCCCTGGAGGTTTTCCAATCTGTGGTTCCACATATTGTTTTTTCTCTACTCTCTTTCTTTGCTTTATCATTTTTTATAAGTTCAGGTGAATTAAACAATGAACATGTATTATTGAAAGGCCGGATATGGCCGTGGATGGTGGCATGAATGGGCTTCACTGAGCTGCTGCGTTATTTTTACATCAAAATAATTCCTTCCCGCTTAAATTATAACAAACGTTACCTTAGTCCATTGTTTCTGATATATTTCAGTGTTTCATACAGTGAAAGTTCGTTGCTTTCTCCAGCTTTTAATATTTCTCTCTGTTTAAAATCCAATGTCTTCTCAAGAGAGTTGCGTAGACCTGATGTAACACTTTGAAAGATAATAATCCTCCAAGTTTAGAAAAAAGCAACCTACAATAAATGAATAAATATCTACATCAGACCTACCTCTGTTGGATGGATAAACATATATAAAAACATTATTGACAACGTAGCAACACAGTTGCGTGGCAAAAAAATCTTACAGTATTATAAGAAATAACTTTTGCCTCAGATAATATTGTTGATAGGGACAGTGTGGATTAATATAAAACATACAGCTGTGGGTAAAACCTTTCACAGATATAAGTTTATGTAGTAGTTGGCTGTTGGGTGATAAAACTTGGAGTTTAGTAGGAAAACAGCTACTTTGGGGGGAGTCACATTAACTTAACCACATATAAATAAAGCCAGTATTTGAAGACATTTTACAGATAGTGTAATTTTTAAATAAGGTTTTAAAAATTTTTTGAAAGTCAACATGTGGATGGCAAAAACACAGGACTAACAAGTCAAAGTAAGCATTATCAACTGACTCACTGCTGCTTAAAACTAACAGGACTGAAGAAACTGGGAAGACGGCCCATGTAGCAACACAAAGTTCCGAAAAAGCCGGAAAACAAGAGTAAACAGCTTTTATTACAATTGCACTATGACACTGACCTGATAGAGACCAAATGAAAAATATACTGATGGAAGTAATAAGAAACAAACCATACGACTGGAAAAACTGCAAATAAAGGTAGGAGATGAAAGAAAAATGAACAGGAAAGACAAACTTCTAGAGATAGGAAATATCGACAAACTTCAGCATACAAAACAAGGTGTAGATGTTTAACTCAAGAAATGACCAGATGTACATGGTAAAAACAGAAGAAATTAGAGACTGAAACATTATGTCCTGTTGATATCCATTTCCAGATTGTGACATTATAGTGAAATATGCAAAGCACTAACTATAAATCTATAAACTATAAATATATGTGTTTTGTTTAAAGCTTAGGCATTTATAAATCCATAAATCTGAACATATTTGGTCTGAAAATTTTAAACACTAGTCCCTAAATGCAAAGCTATTGTTAACAAAAATATATTAGATGTGTATAATCTGCATGTGAAAGTCAAATTGAATTCATTTTTATATTCTTTTCCAAAGTATTATACGTTCTTTTACAGCAAAGTTCCTGTTCAGCAAGACACAAAGACAGAAAATACAGCTCTTGCGCAAACAAAAAAGCAGGTGGAAAATTATTAATCTACATTACTAGTTATTTAAGAGCATTGTTATCTTGAATTAATTCAGTCTAACAATTTTCACTAAATTATTATCATTAAATACAAAAATAGACTCAATTGGCTATCTAATTTTCTTATGTGTAACTTGTCAATTAGTAGTTTTACAAAACACCAGTATTTCTATGTTTCCTTTAACCAGCTCCATAGAATTGTCAGAATTGTTCTTATTCTGGTCTTAACAAATCTCCTTTACGCAACTTTATCAAGATCCTCTTGTGCCCCACTTACAGGTGCTCATATAGCCATCAATGCAGCTCAGGAAGGTTGCATGTGAATTACCACAAGAGTAGGACTGAAAGGTGCTTAGACCAATATAGCAAGGTTTCTGAGTGCATTAGAGAAATTGTGGGATTTTACTTTGCCTTAACACTAAAAAGCAACATTGTATTTTATTTACTGGTCTATAACAAAACTGACTGACTGCAAACTAAAGCCCTTAAGACAAATTTGATACTATAAGGAACTGTGCAGTAAAACAGAATATGTATTATATGGTAACTATGTATTTACCATACTAGGCTGTTGGTTATATCAGTTATAATATGGCTAAATTTATAGTTGCTTTAGTTTATTGAAGGTCATGGGACATTTGCAGGACTATGCTCCTCTACATAGACACTTTCACAGTATAATTAGCATATTTTTAAGATAAATTCATATGCTAAATTTAAACTCCATACATATTTTTTTTTTAGAATGAATATCTTAATACTAACTGCATGTGATACACTTTATTTCATGATTTATGTAATTGATTCGAAGAATATTTTTTTTCTTACTGCTTCCTTATTCTTTCCTATTTTACTGGATAATAATCTTTATTTGCATGGTATGCACGGTCAAAAAAGTTAATTTCAGTTGCTGATGTGCTTAATGAAGGTAACTGACAAACAGTTTTACAATAACTGATGTAGTAGTGACTTTGAATTTCAGAGGCATTGCTCCTGTTTTTCTGATGTTTATAGAAAAGACTGTGACTTTTAGAGGCGACTGTGGCTAGAAAAGCGCTATATAAGTTCAGTCCATTCATAACAAATAACAAATACCAGCAGATAAAAAACAATTACATAGCACGATACTGTAGTGGACAAACCTCACTTGTTCAGTGGTATTTGTTTCTTTTCAAGTGTTCTTTTTCTTTTGAAGTGTTCTGACAAATTCAACGAAGTGGCTACATGATCATTTGATTGCATAGAGAGAAAGATGCTTTCGTCTAACAACCCGTCTCCATGTGGGTGTGTAAGTGTGTTTGTCAGAGTGTGTGTGGGTGTGCTGAGTGAGTGTGCGCATGAGTATACCATGTGATTCTTCCCCACATGCAAAGCAGACTTATACTGGTCTCTTTTTTGCATTTATATATTATTTAGCTTACTTTGTACTATAATGAATACAATGTATCATAAATATAAATATGATGGCAGACTAATTGAATAAATTATGTGAAATTATAAGTTTGAAAAGATCTGAGCTCTGTCAGTTGGGGGAGGGGGGATTAGATATTCATTAACTTCTGTCACATTAAAACCAAATGCTTAAATTTAATACAATGCACAATATGCAATTTTTGATAAATCATCAAAGGTAATGTGGTGCAAATTTGCATTTATCTCACCTACTTGGATACTACTAAATGCAATCCAGTGCAACTCAATGTTTTCTGAAATAATGAGTTAGGGAAATCCATATAATAAATAAACCATCTCCAAAGACATACAGTAGTTACCCTTCAACACTTTTTTGGTCTACATACAAAATGCTCCAGCCCTTCCCTGGGCTGCCACCTTATCGCAGTGGAGGAGTTTGAGTGTCCCAATAATCCTAGGAGCCAAATTGTTGGGGGCTTTATGCCCCTGGTAGGGTCACCCATGGCAAACTGGTCATGGGTGAGGGATCAGACATAGGGCAGCCTGAAGACCCCTAGGATGAGCAACAGTATTGGAGTCAGTGTTCCCTCGCCCGCACGCGGGTCACTGGGGCCCCACTCTGGAGCCAGGCCTGGAGGTGGTGCACGTAGCCGAGCGCCTGGTGGCCGGGCCTTTATCCATGGGGCTCGGCCGGGCTTAGCCCGAAGAGGCAACATGGGCCCCCCTTCCCAAGAGCTCACCACCTGTGGGAGAGCCCATAGTGGTCGGGCGCATGCAAAATGATGGTGGCCGAAGTTGGGGACCTAAGCGTTCCGATCCTCGGCTGCAGAAGCTGACCCTTGGGACGTGGAACGTCAACTCTCTGGTGTGGAAGGAGCAAGAGCTGGGTGCGAGGTTGAGAGGTTCCGACTGGACATCGGCCTTGCCTTGATGCACAGCTCTGGCTCTGGAACCCGTCTCCTTGAGAGGGGTTGGACTCTCTTCCATTCTGGAGTTGTTCCCGTTGAGAGGCGCTGAGCTGGGATGGGCATACTTGTTGCCCTAGTTGTGTGCACTTGTCACCATGACACTATAGGCTGCGGCTCGATGATCGACTTGGTTGTCGTTTCATCCGACCTGTGGCCGCATGTTTTGGACACTCGGACGAAGAGAGGGGCGGAGATATCCACCGACCACTACCTGCTGGTGAGTCAGCTCCGGTGGTGGGGGACGGACATACTTGCCAGACCCAAACGAGTTGTGAGGGTCTGCTGGGAATGTCTGGCAGAGTCCCCTGTCAGAACGAGTTTCAACTTCCAACTGCCGCAAAAATTCAAACACATCCCGGGGGAGGCGGGAGACATTAAGCCCGTGTAGGCCATGTTCCGTGCCGCCATTGTCGAGGTGGCTGAAAGTAGTATTGGCCGCAAGGTGGTCGGTGCCTGTCGCAGCGGAAACCCTCAAACCCGCTGGTGGAAACTGGCAGTGAGGGATGCTGTCAAGCTGAAGAAGGAGTCCTATCTGACCTTTTTGGCCTGTGGGACTCCAGAAGCAGCTGATAGGTACCGGCAGGCCAAGCGGAGTGCAGCTCAGATGGTCGCTGAGACAAAAACTGGGAGGAGTCTGGAGAGACCATGGAGAATGACTTCCGTATGGCTTTGAAGCGATTCTGGTCAACCCTCCGGCGTCTCGGGGGCAGCGGTCCGCCACCAACACTGTTCACAGTGGGGGTGGTGTGCTGCCGACTTCAGCACGGGACATCTTGGGTCGGTGGGTGGAATACTTCCAAGACATCCTCAATCCCACTGTCACGCCTTCCTGTTTGGAAGTGGGGTCTGGGAACTTTGGGACAGGCTCAGCTTAAAAAGTGGGGCCACAGGGTGTGTTCCAACTACAGGGGGATCAAACTCCTGAGCCTCCCTGGTAAGGTCTATTCAGGGGTTCTGGAAATGAGGGTCTGACAGATAACTGAACCTTGTATTCAGGAGGAACAATGCGGTTTTCGTCCTGGCCGTGGAACACAGGACCAGCTCTACACCCTCAGCAGGATCCTAGAGGGTGCATGGGAGTTCTCCCAACCGGTCTACATGGATTTTGTGGACTTGGAGAAGGCGTCCGACCGTTCCTTTGGGGAATCCTGTGGGGGGAACTCCGGGAGTATGGGGTACCGGGCCCTTTGATAAGGGCTGTTAGGTTCCTGTATGACTGGTGTCAGAGTTTGGTTCGCATTGCCGGCAGTAAGTCGGACTCGATTCCAGTGAGAGTTGGACTCCGCCAAAGTTGCCCTTTGCCACCGATCCTGTTCATAACGTTTATGGACAGGATTTGTAGGCGCAACCAAGGTGTTGAGGGGATCCGTTTTGGTGACCTCAGGATCGGGTCACTGCTTTTTGCAGATGATGTGGTCCTGTTGGCTTCATTGCTGGAACGGTTCGCAGCCAAGTGTGAAACAGCTGGGATGAGGATCAGCACCTCCAAATCTGAGACCATGGTCTAGAGCTGGAAAAGGGTAGGGTGCCTTCTTCGGGTCGGGGATGGGGTCCTTCCTCAAGTGGAGGAGTTTACGTAACTGGGGGTCTTGTTCACGAATGAGGGAAAAATGGAGCGGGAGATAGATAGACAGATTGGTAAGGCGTCTGCAGTTATGCGGGCGCTGTACCTGTCTGTTGTGGTGAAGAGAGAGCTGAGCTGAAAGGCAAAGTTATCGATTTACCAGTCAATCTATGTTCCTACACTCATCTATGGCCACAACATTTTTGGGTGGTGACCGAAAGAACGAGATCACGAATACAGGCACCTGAAATGAGTTTCCTCCGTAGGGTGGCTGGGTTCTCCCTAAGAGATAGGTGAGAAGCTCGGTCATCCGGAGGGGGCTCAGAGTAGAGCCGCTGCTCCTCCACAACGAGAGAAGCCATCTGGTCAGGATGCCTCCTGGACGCCTCCCTGGTGTGGTGTTCTGGGCAGGTCGCACTGGGAGGAGAACCAGAGGAACACCCAGGACACGCTGGAGGGACTATGTCTCCCGGCTGGCCTGCGCACGCCTCGGGATTCCTCCCGAGGAGCAGGCCCAAGTGGCCGGGGAGAGGGAAGTCTGGGTCTCCCTGCTTAAGCTACTCCCCCTGCGACCCGACCCGACCCCGATAAGCGGAAGAAGATGGATGGATGGATGCAAAATGCTATGTGTAGTGAACACTGAACATTTAAATCAACACACAATCCCCATGGTCAAACACGGTGGTGGCAGAATTAAACTGTGGGGAACATTTTTCTGCAGCTGATATGAGCAAGCTGGTTGGAGATGATGGGAAAAGGATGGAGGAAATACAGGGTAATCCGGGTCATGTTCCACCAATATACAGAATTTATATGCATCTCAAAAGATTTGTAGCAATCCTTACATCTAGATCAAGCCACAAAGAATTGACTCAGGGGCATAATGTAAACATTTCAAATTTGAAAACACATTTTGAGAACCCCATATCACTTTCCTTCCATCTAAAATATTATGCACTAATTTGTTTTGATTTGTCATTAAAATCTCCATAAAATATGTTTAGGCTTACTGTATGTAATGTGACAAACTGGAAGGGAAAAAAAGAGAATAAATACCTCTGAAGGCAGTGCATAACCCCCTAAAGCCTGATTAGTAGGTGAATTCTAAAAGTCAATGCCAGTTCACTTCAAAGTTTTGTGAAAGACAATTTGGTACCTGCACATCCCAATGGTCATTGTAAAAGACTCTGTTATTTTAAAGTACTGAACTGTCCTATTAATGACTTAGCAATGACTGAATTTCGGATTTCTGGTGTAGATGTGTGTTCTAGGATTTGTCTTTATGATTAAAATGGCTTGTGTATTCTAATGACCACAACCAGCTGCACAACAAACATAGGTTCTCAACTGTGAATTATCAAACTTATTAACAAGTTTTAAATAAGTAAAAGCAATTAGCATTTCTTTGAAGATGGTTCCTCATAACTTTACTTCTACAGATTTAATTTCCCTGCTTAGCATAAGAAGTCCTGCTCTTTAATACAAATAGCAGAGTGATTAATATATGATGCGACGATGAGCAACCCTGCTGACTTTTGAACCGAAATGTGCAACATGAAACCCTTCACTTCAAAGAAAAACACACAATGCATCCTAACTCTTACAAAAAATTAAGTTAAAATCAGCGCTTAAAAAAAAAGACTGAGCTGAAATCAAAATTTAAGGGACATAATGTGGATAATTTATTTATGCTAGAAACAATTTAACAATTACTGTGGGGCAAAAGTCTATCAAAAATAGTACTCTTGTTGATATGAATCAGATTGTATTCTACATATTTGTAATTAAATATCCAGTACTATACTAAGCACATGAAATCAGTTTGATTCTTTGGCTTATAAGAAACACACATACCTCATCATTTTCACTGCCGATAAAGTCATCTTCAGGCTGTGCATCCTGCCGCCCCCCTGCAGTGCTCTGGACCTGTCCATCTCCCAGCCCCATCTTCTCCTGGTCACCCTGGCTTTGCCCTCGTTTGGGTGAATGCGGCTGAGATGAAAAAGTGAACACCTTCTCTTGCAAAGTGAGCTGGGGCTCGGGCCCCTCATTACTCTCCCAGCTGTTCCAGACCTCCAGGTCAAAAGACAAACCTGATCGAAGTTGAGACTCCACTGGTGTGGGGGCAGCTTCCATACTTTCCTTGGCAGGGCTGCAGCTCTGCTCAACTAGAATTATATATACATAGATGTATTCGGGAATTCAGTTATTTTTTTTCCTCCGCTGTTTTAAATGAAAAATTTCTCTATGAACAGAACAACGTCCCCTTCATGAGGGTTAATGGAAATCTGTTGATAATAGTCACTTAGCAGTCTTTGATACTAGTATGAAGAGTTGTAATTAATTCCTTTGCCTGGAAAAATCTCTCTTCATTCCTGACATTTGAGAACGTGACATGTTGGTAGTCTCTTTTCATGAAACTGTTATATAAATTTCCCAATAAGAATGTAACCATATGAGTTTAAATAAAACAGTTGTGGTGTTTGGCTTGCAAATGTGTTAAGACTAACAAAGTCAGTAGTTTGCTGAAATATTTCTCCACTTAATTACAGCTTTGCAAAATTTTTTTGCCCTTGATTCTTTGCAAAATAGCTCAAGCTCAGACTGGATGTGGCGAACGTCTATGATCATCAGTTTTTAAGTCTTGCCACAGATTCTCAATGTGGCAAGATATGGACTTTGACCAGGCCATTTTAACACATGAATATGCTACCTGAACCACTGCATTCTATTAACATACAGTTGCGTGTTTTGGTTATTTTGTCTTGCTGAAAAATGAAAAATCAACCCTTTGTCAAGACTTTTACAGCCTCCATTAGGGTATTGATCTCTATTTAGCTCCACCCATCCTTGCATCTCATCAAAGCAGCTTTTGTGTACCTGCTGGACACAGCATGATGCTGATGCTGCCACCAATACCTTGTGTAATGATGTGGATGATGTGTTCAGAGTATTGTTGAATTTTGGGGAGCATTGTGTGAAATAATTACTGTCCTGTTGACAACATTGCACCAGACCTGCAGATCTCCACAGTTTCTCCACCAGAACAAAAGGCCTCTGCTGTTTCATCTATTAACCACTCAAAACTTAATATCTGATCTGTCTGGTGGGTTTCTTTGTTTTCATGCTCCTGTTTGTGCAGTCATTCTCCTTTGGGCACCTTTACAGAACAGTTAGATTTATACTAGGATTAGTTCATGAAGATTTACATTTGACTTTTGGGTATGAAAGTATTTAGGGCTGATCACATTGACAAAAAAGGGCTATACTCTGTGTTGGCTTATCACATAAAATCCTTAAAAATACACAGTAGCTTGTGGTTATAATGTGAACAAGATCAAGGTATACAACTACCTTTGCAAGGCACTGTAGTCACAGCGAAGGGGAAAAAAGCTTTTATAAGCTTTAATGAAAGTTTCTTCAATGTGTAAGAGCAGGTAAGACACTGTGAATCTTTATTCTCCAAGATAAACCTCAGTTAAAAGACAGAGGCACCTAAATCTGAATGAGTGAGCACATTTGAACCTCTCGACAGTATAATCACTTCCTCTAATTGCCCACTGTGTGGCAAACCCTGGGCCCAGGAGATGTCCCTCTGACTTTTATTTAATGTGCCACATTACCATTAATGAACTAACTACTTTCCATCTGTGGGCAGGGCTGCACCAAAGGAGCTTACTGCTTGTGGAGAAACCTCCATAAATGAGCTCTCAGAACACATGCACTCGTTTTGCAAGGACAATAGGAGTGTGGGTGTGTGCGCATGAGGGTTATATGGCAGGATGGTGGTGGGGAAGAGAGCACAGGTTGGAGAGAGGAGGGTCATGCAAGTGGCCCTGATGTGGGTTATGTAAAATTTAAGAGGGGGGACAAAAGCGTATATGCTGCATAAAAGCATTACAATTCATGCACTTTTTTGAAGTGATCTAATTTATGAATTATCTGAAGAGTAGGACTGACTATTTTTCTCAAGTAAAAAGGAGCTGCCTACTAAAATCAGAACATGCATATCAATGATTTTTTGTTTTGTTTTATGTTCTCATACAATGCTGTCTTATTATACTACTGTGACTTTCTCTTTGTCTTAAAATGTACATTTCATCTTGTTATTACTTTACCCTCTATTATGTTTGCAGACTTTTGTTCTTGGGTTGGAAGCTGCTGGCTAGTCTCTTGTTGACTGGATGGAAAGAGGCTGTTATCCATACTTCCGCTGGTTTCACCACCAAATTCAACATCTGGGGGAATAGAAGCAAAAATGAAATTTCCAACATAATAATAAAAGAAAAATCCCTGACATGTAAATATAATGTACCTGATAATGGTACCATCTCTCTTCCGGCACTCAGGATCCGTACCTTCTTAGATCCCTGCTTACCAGGAACCCTTTGTTTGGGCGGGTGGGGTTGTAATTTGTGAGATGCACCTATAAATAATAATTTGAACATCAGAAAATGGTTTATAACACAATATATTCAAACAACAATGTTATTAAAGCTTGCCAGAAGCATATCTGTGAACTGATTATGCACCGTGAAAATCCCTAATAATGAAGGCATTTCAGCAATGGAGCTTCTTACATCGATAAATTGCAAAAAGAATGTATCCAGCTACATTATGTTCAGCTGAATTAAGGAATTTTAATCAGCTAGATTTTGCATTCAGTCGTGCTGAAAGGATGGTGTATTACCAATCATAAAGGCTGTTATTGGATGCTCGAGAGACTTCATACTCTGCAGAAACAGGGCTTATTTTTTTTGTTGCCTTATAAGTAATACTTTTGCAAGGGCACAGTGCTTGGAAGAATAAGCTGAATCATTTCCTACAGGAAGATTCTCAGCTATTGGAGATGCCATATAATGAACCAAAGCTATCTAGATTCCTAGCAGTGCCAGTCAGTGACACTTTCTTTTAATATTTTCACATTCACCCTCTTACTGTAGATATGTCTAGGGTGTACGTGCACTCCCCACCAATGATGGAATATGATTGTCCTCAGCCTTTTCTTGTTTTTTCTAACTATCCATTGTCCAGTTTACTGCTTTACTCCTTATACAGACATAGACAACTTGTTAGTATCATTACAGCTTATTAAAACTAGGGATGCAATACCACTTATTTCAAACAGATACAATACCGATACTTGGATCAGAGTACTTGCTGATACCAAGTACCAGTGCCGATACCAAGTACCAGTGCCGATACTTCTACCACACAAAACAATGCATTGAATTGGAAGGCAGGTTTTATTTTACTTTCTGCTTGTCAAAGCAAATGAGGGTCAATTAGATAAAAAAAAAATAATAAAAATTACCACCAAACTAAAATTTCAAGTTAAAAATAATCAGTTACTGTTAAATTATTGCAGATTATCCACATTTTCAGAATCAGAATCAGAATCAGAATCGGTTTTATTGCCATTGTTTGAGAACAAGTTCACAAACTAGGAATTTTTTCCGGTACAGTTGTGCACATAAAACATTTAACATAAGTAAAAATAAAATAAAATAAAAAGAA